>JAUTBQ010206343.1:0-21874 GCA_032361185.1 Lepetodrilus ovalis | reverse complement strand
TGCCCTAAACTGACAAGTCGTGATGTTAGTGAAAGATTCTAGAAAGCGACTATAAACCCCATTACAAAAAATAAAAATAAACAGTAGATGGAAGGTCCGAAGCCCAATCCCCCAGTTCATTAATAATACTGTCAAAGTCTATGCAACAAGGAGTGTGACCTTGCATTGATCACGGTTATTATCATCATTAGTAACCAAAGTTAATCATTTACTAAGCATCTTAATGTACCATGTGTACTGTAGCTTAAAGTGAGAGATTCCAGCCCATGTGTTACCACCAGCTATGGTGGTGTCTGGCATTTTGCTCTCCATGTGTAATGCTATCTGTTTTAATGCTCGGAATTATAAGTTCTGAACATTCTGTTGGTTAAGCAGATTACAGACAATGTCATCAGTGCATGCTTCAAGCCTCAATGATCAATAAGATAGCGGTAAAGTTAACTACATCAGCTATGTAAATAGAATGGTTAGATAATAGAGGTCAGCGTGGTTGTCATTGAAGGTGATAACCCCGAATATTGCGGTAATTATGAAGCACAGCGAGGGATTGGGCTGCCCTCAACATTCTCGGTCAATCTGTAGCGAGATGTATGTGTAGAGAAGTAGAGTTTGGGGAATTGGGTGGTCGTGATGTGGAATAAAGGTGTGGAAATGAAGGAGGAATTGGTTTGTGATGTGTTGGGATGAAGGTGTGCTTTGTGACTGATGTCTTGAAATGATGTGTTGGAATGAAGGTGTGCATTTGTGAGTGTAGTGTCTTGAAATGAAGGTGTGCTTTGTGAATGGAATGTCTTGAAATGAAAGTGTGCTTTATGAATGATATCTTGGAATGAAGATGTGTTTGAATGAAGGTGTGCTTTGTGAATGTGTTGAAATGAAGGTGTGCTTTGTGAATGATGTCTTAGAATAAAGATATATTGGAATGAAGATGTACATTGTGATGTTCCCCTGCAGCGTCCCTATTCAGTGACGACCAAGGGAATCACATGATCTAATAGCGACAATAAACATGTACAAATACATTTTAAAGGCATACTATCACAGATGGTTGACCTACATAATGAACATACAAATTAATATCTGTTGTTATTTACTGATTTACTTATTCCCCAACACTTGATAATTATAACAAATTTAATATTTTATATGAATTAAGGTTATGGAACATTAATTATCTTGTCTTTGATGCATCAACTGATCTATGAAGGATTTTTAAGAAAACCTAGTTGTACCACTTTGAATTCTTAGAAATTATAGTTATAGCACTTTAGGTTATGTCCCTTTGCATTATATAATTAAGCATAAAGAAATACAACCACATTCATGTTGACGACTGTTGGTTAAACACTCGATTCAAACTATCGTGGTGTTGCAGTGAAAGGTTTTTGGAAACATGATTTTATATATGTCAAGCAGGGATAGCAACTATCTTTAAAACATACTCTCCCGAATAGTGATACAAATAACAAATGTTATGAATTTATACTCGCCCTTAGGATACCTATAACATTGGGAGAAATGGCCTGGGCGAGTGAGTGTTATTTGCGACCCCTGTCAAGTGAATGTACCATTCCAAGATAACCGTAAATATCTGTGATATGTTGTCTTTGAGGTTGATCATATTTTGGCACCAAAGCAAATATCCAGTCTGAAAATTGTCGTCCTTGAGTTCCTCTTAGCATGAGTACTGGGTTCATCCTCTAAGTATGAGTACTGGGTTCATCCTCTAAGTACGAGTACTGGGTTCATCCTCTAAGTATGAGTACTGGGTTCATTTTGGTTCCACAGTGCAGAATCCTAGAAATACAGTGAAATGGTGCAGCAAGTTATATGTCATTATGACATGGATAGTTATGAATATCATTTGAATTTCATCTAAATGACGTTTTAGAATTTTGCGGGAAAAAAATATATGTAAAATTTACAATGAGAATATGACATTTTGGAACATTGAGCCAATAAATTGAGAGCACGAATCAATATTTATGTACAATATGAAAATAAAATTGTGGGGCTGAATATGAAGAAGAAAAAGGTAAATTATGAATTTGAACAGGCCGACCAACCAAGTGCCATCATTGTTTCCAATATGGATTAGTTTTGTATTTGACATATTGCGTCCCTGTCTGTTACAGTTGACCCACATTCCATGTGCAGAGAAGCAGGATGGCTGATGTAGACGATATCGCCGACGAGGATGTGCTGTTCGACAACAAATACAACCTGTCCGAAGTGATCGGAAAGTAAGTGCAGATAATATCCATGTGACCAATGTATTCAAAATAACGATGATATTAAATACTGGCTGCAAGCTTGTCTTGTATCATGTTTGTTTATTTACATGTTTGATTATATGTCACATTGTGGTATGACCTATTTTGTGATTTGTATACAAATGAGGAGGATTTAATTTTTTTTAAATTCCAAGTTGGAAGGATTATTTTATCATATTACTTTCTGTCTTTATGAATTTTATATAAATTTATTATTCCATATTTCTGGAATTGGAATCAACAAGTATATAGGATAAGTGTTTTCCGGTAGAGGTTCAGGTTGGCTGTCATTATTGTGATGACCCTGAATGTTGTTGTAATTACAATGCATCTAACATGTCTAATGACAACATTCATGTGCACGTACATGTATTATTATATGCCATGTCTAATTTGTCTAAATATAATCTGCCATGCCTAATTTGTCTACATATATAATCTGGAATGATCATGTCGAGGAAAATGGAAATAGCGTGATTCTTATACTGTGGCTGACAGAGGGATCAGGATTTCACGAAGAGTTGCTTTTTTTAAACTAAATTTTTAGGTTGCAGCGCCATGACGACTAGCAGTTATTTCTGGTCACATTAATTAAGTCACGTGGAGAAAAAAAATATTTTTCGAACTTTGGTTCAACAAGGCGATCTGAAGAAGCATAAGGAAACATATGGATGACAGGACAGGAGTGAGGACATTACCCCTCTATTTCCAACACTGCTGTATGTCACAGACTTCACTAAGCAATCTGGCTATCCATTACTTAAAGATACGCCAAGATGCCTTTTAACAACCGGCAGGATCGAGAGCATGCAATTGGGCAACATTCTCACTGTCATTATATCCGTGATCACAACTCGAAGGAAACGTTAGAAGCAGTTCATTTCTGCCTGTGTGAAAACAATCTGGTGTTTCGAAATTGCCTCCTTGAAACGTGCGATTAATGCGTTAATTAACTTGTAATCATATGTTTTAGAACTGCCTGCATGCAGGTTTTGAAGAGAGTTTATAGATTCCCAGTATTAAAGTAGGTCGGTTGTCATAATTTCCCAGCATGCAGTGGGATAGTTACGATTCGCAGGTCGATAAAGTCGGACGTAAACTTCACTCACAGCAGTTACACATTACAATATTACAATATTTTCAAGAGCTGTACAGAATCTGCAGTCATAAAACGAAAGGTTTATTGAAAATCTCCATTTTTGCTTGTGTTTCTGGAGAGAATCAAATCTGCTTGTGATAGAAGTGCAGTAAAAATCTTTCAGAGATTGTTTTCCCTCGTCAAGGATAAATATTGATCTGAACTTTCTGAAGATTTCTGATTGATTTCTGTCTGAATAATATCACAGTTGTCCTTCGACTGAAAGATACAATGACAGACATAATGTCACAAAATACGATGGCATGCAAGGCTGTCAGCGATTGAGGCCGAAGCTAACTTGCAGTGTGCATGCACATTCAACAGGGTGTTTATATCAATCAGTATTTCAGATGAACTGGATATAGTATGCAAACTGGTTTTGACACGCATATCAATTTGGCTTGTCTCCATGACACTGTGGAACACTCCATGCACATAAATAATGTTGCTGTTTTGTGTAAAGATGTGTTTTTGTCGAATAGACTGACTTCGTGTCAAAAGTACATGTATATTATGTTTGATAATAAGAATCTTGGCTCACTGTACACCAGACATTGTGACGATCAATTTAGATTTGCTATACACATGCACGTATATTTTTTGTATAAAGGTTATATTTAATAATTTACTTGCCAAGCCACACTGCAAAATCACAATTAATGTTTAGGTACATTATTTAGAAAAAAAATCATCTAAAATAAATACTGGGTACTGTACTACTATCATGATTAAAATAAATACATTCTGTGACTTTCCTATTTAGGTACTTTACGACCATCACTACTATGGGTAAAAACCTACTTTGATTCATGTCTATTTCTATACTTACTATCTGTCTAAACACGCTAAATGCTGGATCACAATTGCTATTCAATTAGGGCACACATGGTTTCCTATAGCAGGGACAGGGTTAATCTACAGTCGCTTGTGGGTCTTCTTGGTACACTTGGTTGTTGATGGATGTCCTCCCAAACCAAGCATTTCACACTGAGAATGAGATCACTGTAGTCTTACTGCTTGACTGAAGAAAGAGGTGTTTACTTCCGACATCAAGAGTGTCCGTGACTTTTTCATTCCTCATCTTGGGGTATTAATTTTTGTATTTTTTAATGCTGTTTAAATTTCATTTGGTTTTCTTTACACAATTGCACTAGAAACAAATTGTATTCGTCTGTGGAATTTATCTTGGGAGGTTTAGTTTTGCGTCTCAAATAACTGACAGGGATGGAGTTTGACAGCTGTATATATATCGTAAATCATAAATTGAAATTTTGTCTCAGATTTGTATTTTCGTGCCTGACCACTTAGAGATAGAACAGAAATAGTTCTAAAATTAATATCGTGAAGACTTTCTGCGAGTTCTGAATTCATATGGAGGTATACATAGATCCAACATTGGCTGCGGTGGATCAATAAGTGACATGAGTATATGATAGGGAGCTTTGATGAGCCCCGATCCCCCATCACATATCTAATTACTTCCACAATCTGTTGATTTTTCTCTCCCGGGTCCATTTCATACAGGACAAATAGATATCACAGGCCCAGTTGTGGGAATGTTCTTTAGCACATAGTGTCATATGTTGAATATTCTCTCAGTGCAGAAACATCTTCAAATTCACTTCTTAAAAATTATGTTTAAAAGTATATCATGAGAAATATGGATGTTTGTATTTTAATAGAAATAATTGATTAAATTGAAAACACGTTTCTGGATACTTCTGATTTTATTTTTGGTATTTCATAAGATAGGACCCAAGTTGCGTATTGATTATTCTCTGGTCCTATTGAATATTGAAACCTCTTCAGAAGAATGATGTCGATTGGCATCGTATGGTGTAATCAAAAGGAATAAATCCCTATGGTTAACATATTGACCTTCTGTGATTAGTGGTGTTCTGATGATCGAATAAGATCAAAAGTTAGTTAGTTACAGGAAATCAACAAGATAAACTGTTATGTAAATCCATAATTTACTGCTTGTGATGTATAATCTTCTAATAATTAATGTATGAACAGGTCTCTGAAAAAATTAATGCAACTTGAATATTCTATTTTCAGTTAATTAATTGCAAGTAAAAAAATGTTGAGTATTTTAAAAATATTTTTTTATAGATCCATAAGCTAAAGGCATAATAGCACAGTTGATTGACCTGCATAATGGACAAACAAATTTCGATCTGAGATTAATAATGCTTGATTTATCCACCCAAAAGTTGTTATTTACTCATGTATTTATCCCCCAGCACTCGATAGTATTAAAACAAATAATATTTTATGTTAAATAAGGGAACGTTCCGCTATTTATCTTGTCAATGATGTATCACTGTTCTAAGAAGGAATGCGAGCAGGAATGAGAGTTATCTGCCCTTTGACTGATGTATAAAGAAGCGGGTTGTCTATCGGAGGGTTGGAGTGGAGATTTGTGAACCACATAGCGGTGGAAAGCTTTTTGGAAGTATAAACATGATAGTATACATGTCAAGTGAATGTACTTTGCAGTTATAGCTAAGAACTAGCCTAAAATAAGCATAAATATCTGTGATATTATGCCTTTAAAAGAAGAATGCGAGTTGATAGTAAGATGGACATATTTGAGTATTGCACCCGAAAATATATATTTTACATGCAATACCAAGAAGTCACAAAAGTGCCATTAGCAAGATTCCGTTCTGGTTATCCTTTCACGAAGCTCTATTATCTACTAAGAGACTGGTAGCGCCCTCTTAGCAGTGTACTAGCTATCGGCAAAGCGATCGCTGCCAGTCTCTAGTGGATAAGAGAGCGTCGTGAAAGGATACCTAGGTGTAGGAAGCCTCATTACAAATATAAAAATGTCGTTATGCAAACCAGCCTGTTTTAGAAAGAGTATGTTTTAAGTGTCTTAATCAGGTAGAATAGAAGACGAAAGTCATGTTGACACCATTTCTTATAAAATGTCTAGTCCAGACGTCATGTGTTTAAACTCCCACGACCTGCAAACTTTTAGTACAATTTTAGGTATAACTTTTTATTTAATAAGTAGATGCTATTTGTGTACATCTATATATATTTATTTTGATATTATTTTTATTAAATCGTCTCTCATAATCCCAACTGGATGACTCATTACCCGCTAAGAAACCTCGATACGGCGGGGTACATTTGGGCTCTCGACCAATCAGATTCCTAGAATTTTATCTGAATGGTAATAAAAAAATAAAATAAAAAATTAAATAAACAAATCTCCTTCCTATTATAACTTTGCACCTATTGGATTTGTCCGCTATACCAATATGATCTTTATCATTATTAATATTATTATCATTATTATTATTATATGCATCATTGTATTTCTACATGCAACATTTGTAATAGGAAATATTGACAATCCAAATTCTGAAAGAATCCTCTCCTTAAAATTGAACAATTAATTCTATACACATACACCCACATGCTAGTATCTAAATAAAGACTGTATCTATTGACTGGAGTACTAACACACAGACTATATTGGGATGTATGCTACATGCAATAAATGTGCACACATGCTTAAAACATTGACAATTGTAAGAACGTTTCGAGAATACGCCCCCTGGTTTTCAGGTGAGGCTCAAACTTGGGACCTTTCGTCCTAAATAACCCATATATGTGCATATGAATATACAAACACCAAATAATATAAGGTGAATACATTGTTTGACAACATACACAAATAAATAGAAAGTATAGGGTAGTGGTATAAAAGTACCCAGAAACCAGCAATTATATACATGGGTATCGTTTATCGAGGCTCATATCCACATTGAGGCCATAGCCCTCTCGTAAGCGCCATCTCGCCACGTACAAAAGATCGCTACAAGGGTGCTTATAGTCTGATAGTCCGACAACTTTGATAAAGGATACCATGGACTGCAACCTAGATCAGTGGAACTCTATTTCTTTCTTTCCTCAATATTAAAAAGAGCTATACTGTATAAATATTAAACATTTCTTGAGGACATGTTTTGATACAATTAGTGCTTTACTTGGCAGTGGGAATATTTTATTCATACGCGACATTAAGACTGTGTCTCATTGTAATAATGACTCCTGCCAGTTGTGCTACATTAGGTCATCTCGATTTGGAAGAAAGTGGCTAGTTGCTTTGAAGGCAACCTTGCACCCCAGAGGTACTTATTACGTTAGCACTGCACAGTACCCCTGGCTCACATCTAGGGGAAGCCCTGCACATAACACCAACCAATAACATCATTTTCACAATGAAAATGCTGTAAAAATCTCTCCACCGAAACGGATGTTATCATTGTTCTATTTATAGCTCCTGTTTGCGCGAGTTTTCCCCGAGATGAGAGCCAGGGGTACCGTGCAGTGTTAACCTTTAACAGGTACCTCTGGGGTGAGAGGATGCTTTGAAGGATACTGGCACATGTCAGATTGTTTCAAGCCGAGATGCACCAGTCACCAGACCAGATACTGGCGCCATTTCAGCTAGAAATTTGTGACACTTTCGGGAAAAAACAAGAGACCAGGAGAGATTGCAGGAATGTTACAGTATACGTGATACAACACAAGAAGTCAAGACAAACATACAACTATTGATATACACTATGACTATATATGGTCATGCATCCAAACCACAGGGCTCAAAGTTCAGAGTTCACAGTGCAAGTACCTCAAAAAGGAACCAGTGTGTTGATTAAAACAAAACAAAAATAACATTTTTCTGAAATGGTTTTCTATTTTCTTTTTAAACATGAAATCATTGAATTGCTATATTAAAAACATATAGCATTGCAAATAAATTTATGAACTGCTATAAATATATGCATTAATAAATGCATTAATTTTATGTTTTTGTAATACCTCAAGACTGAATTTATCAATACAGAAGATTAAGACTAGACAACCATTTTAGAACAGAGCACATTTCACAAAGCTATGAATTAGTACAAAATTAATATAATTTGCACAATTTCCGTAATCTTAGTCACATGTATTTGTTGCATAAACAAGGGCACTACTTATTAGGGGCTATGTTCCTGAAGCTATCATACACGTAATGACTTAATGCCGTCGTAGAGGAAAATGTGACATAATTCAGAAAGTCATATTTTCCTCCACAAAGCTTTACCCACTCCCTGCTGCAGTGTCTGTGCCTAATCCAGCAGGGAGAGGGTTAACAATGTTGTTACGCAGACTAAAGCTTCAGAAACTTGACCCCCCAGAGTGAGTGATTATGGAGTTTAATATCGATGAGGGAATCTTTCACCCATTTGAGACGGCCCGGGCCATTTCTCCCAATGCTAAAGATATCCTGAGGGCTAGTAGAAATCCATGATTTTTGTAAACATTTGTTACTTCTATCATTATTCGGGCCAGTAAGTTTCCAGTGGTAATTTCAAACACTACCCAGAACAGTTGTAGATACAATAATTGATTGAAGGTAAAATTTTAGGAATCAGTTACAAGTGTAAGTCCATTGAATGAAATACTTTTTATCACTACAATACTTAAGAATATGATTTGTAAAACTTTTATAAATATAAAAGTGGTTAATATAAAATATGAAATTTATTATAAATATCAAGTGTTGGGGACTTAGTATACCAGGAAATAACAACAATTATTAGCAGGTCCATAAAAGTTTACTCACAATCAATTGTAACTACAACAGTTCCGAGTAACAGGTCTCTAGAACAGGCTAATCAAATTTAACAACGAATTTCTTTCTAATTTAGAATCATTTTCAAGCCAACTTTCCCATAATAGTATAATTCTTCCACTAATTTGAATAGAAAATATTAATAATGTATTTTAGCTTTTCGATTCACTAGAATAATATGATTAATTGAATTATTGCTTTTCAGAGTAATATGAGTGTGAGAGTGATTATGGAGTTTAACGTCGCTGCGGGAATCTTTCATCCATTTGCGACGATTTAGAATAATATGAACATTGAAAATTATGTGTTGAGAGAAATAATGATGGTAGAATAATTAGAAATCAACACTTGTTTGTTTCGAATATTTAGAAAATTTAAATTGACCAAAATGGGCATAGCTCCCACAATTACGTAAAATGACAATGGTAGAACAATAATAAATTAATAACAGACTAAACTGGGTTTGAATATTAAATGTTTTTCATCACAGTGGGAATATTTCACCTTTGTGACAACAAAACTGGGCACATTTCAAACATTATGGGAAATCAAGCCAAAATGGGAATATACATCTATCTTGAGGTTGAATTAAAAACAATTTTTTTTTTAACGATTAATTAAGGTGTTCCAACTATTAGAGGGTTCGAGTTAGTAGGAGCTTTATGGCAACCGACTTTTCGCAGCTTTGTGAAATGCGTGGAGACATGCGAGAGAGGGTTAAATACCGGGGAGGGTCTTGGTTCCGAATCATGCGCTCGGTTCAAGATCTGGTTATGGTGCGTCAACACTGCATCTTCAAACGGTACCTGCACCGGATCTTCCATCGTGTTCGGTGACACCCGGGTTCCATCGTAGAATACGGGATAATAAGGGGGTGGAGGATGGCCGCGCATTTCTTCACTGCAGAGAGGAAAAATAAAAATAATAAAAATTTCGGCGGAATAAATTGCAAGAGTGGATAAAATTAATGGAAAATAAATTTCCTGGGATCATTGCAATTTTCAGAAAATTACTAAAACCTTTCACATACACGTAATCAATTCGTCGTTGTAGATGCCAATAAAGAAATAATATGGAAATGCACTCCAAACTGCTGACAAAATTTTCTGGAATAAATTGCAAGGCTGCGAAAACTGATAAAAATCAATATCCTGGGGTTATGGCAATTTTCTGACAATGAAAACATTTCATCATAACAGACAAATTATAATTTTTCGTTGTAAAGAGGTGATTATGTAGTTTAATGTCGCTGCGGGAATCTTTCACCCATTTGCGACAATATTCCTTCATATTCCTTCAACATAAATAAGGTTAATTAACGTTGCTATTAAATTATGAAAACTGCAAGTCATCTAGAAATGTATGTCAAATAGTTGATAGTTTCTTGTTTGCATACTGTCACACACTGAGCAACGATGTCAGATTAACAATGCCGTTACGCACAGGACAGCTTCAGGAACTTTCGGCCCCAGTACGTTTTGACCACCGACCATCGGCTAGTGTTCAGTACCTGCTGTTGGTCCATCTTGGCCCCAAGGCTTGCCACAACTCGATCTCCTTGGACGTCAGACAGTTCAGTAGCAGCTGCTTGGCGTCGTAGGTGATGGCCGGACTGACGGCGCTGTCTGCCAGGTAGCGGTTGCCGTGGAAAGGGTCGCGGCTGGCCTCGTAGATGAGACTCAGGGGCGTGAACAGGAAGTGGACCAGCTCGGGGGCGTTGGGGTCGTGTATGTGGGCCTTCAGCTTGGCCTGTGGACGTAAAGATATCGCCATTTCAGCAATGGACATACACTTAATGCCATCATAGATTACAAGGGACAGGATAATCGACTCCTGCTCATTTTCATATGACGATTTAGCAGCGTGCATATTTCTCGTGTTGGATTTTCTGCTCTTCCGGTAAAAGGGTAAACTGTTACAACAGCAGTCCTATGGATGCGTCACAATGATACGACGTCGTATCTACCCAGTGTTCGAAATTACCGCTGGTCCGGAGGCCCCAGGCCAGTGAGTTTCACTTGGGGCCAGCAGTTTCGTAAACTTGAGGGACCGTCGGGCCAGCAACATTTTAAGTGATATGGACATTCGGTTGGCTTCTGGGCCAGCTGATTTTGAACAGGGCCAGTAGAACTCTTAAGTTTCTAACACTGTATCTACTGTTTACCCCTTTCCCCAGAGACGGTGATGCTGTGTTTTGATCATGGTTAGAAAATAGCGTGTACGCATACTATATCCATAGACATTTATTGAAGATCAACATCCCAATCAGTAAATTTTAAACTGAAAACGCACTATTTCCATTCTCGCTTGGCTGGAACCTAATCACGAGAAAATGTGAGTTGGTCATCCAGTGCTATTATAATCTATGCTGTTAGGCTGGCAATGGACATACAGTCAGACCCCATTATCCATTACAACAGTTTCTCTGCTTACCGGTCAGCTTCTAATCAATACAGATTTCCTACCACATGATTGATCTGATGATCCAGTTGTTTCTCTTACCAAGTTTAGAAATAATGGTAAATTTCCAGATAGCCAAAAGGGCAATCTGTTCTGGAAATTAGCGTGCAGTCCTAAATTTACAAGGGCCCTTAATTTTCTATTGAAGTAATGTTTTATATTGATTGAATTATTGCTTAACGTCGCGGCAGGAATATTTCACCCATAGGCAACGAAATGTTTTGTAACATGTAACGAGTATATGTATACTTGACATAGAGGTCATATAGTTACATCCTAATATTTTAAAGGCATAATATCATAGACACTTATTGTTGTTTTGGACTTTTTGTCCTAAAGTGCATTACAACATAAAGATGTTATGTACAAAATCCCTTTGATCAATAACAATAGGTTTATTAAAGGTCACTCACCAAGAGGTTAAAGGAAAATTTGAATTTTTGGAAAATATCTATGAAGTCAGCAGCTGGTGGTGGTCTGGATCTCTGAGTCAGCATTCCATCTGAAACACGTCGTCATAGAGACCATGTTAGACCATTTCTATAGACAGCATGGAATTACCTCCCCTTATGTAGTCTCTAACACTGAAACACGTCATAGAGACCATGTTAGACCATTTATATAGACAGCATGGAATTACCTCCCCTTATGTACTCTCTAACAGAGAAAAATGTGTCGTCACATTCAAGTGAGTGAGTGAGTGAATATTGAGTTTTATAACATCGCTGCAGGAATGTTTCACATTCAAGAAACACATAAATACAAATCGAAAACTCAGAATGTTCCGAATGAAATTAATGAAAAATTGATCCAGTCAAATAGACTAATATGCACATGCTTGAAATCATTGTCAATTTTCAATGAAAGTTTTATTGAAAATCTAGAATAGTCTACCTGTGCTGGAAATATTACTGAAAATTACTCCACTCAGATTATTTACAATAGAATTGCAACAAATGCAGAAAATCCAGAAAAAAACTAGCTGCAAACAGCTGACATGCAAAAAGATGGGCAGAAAATACAACATATAGATATAGTCAGATATACAGCTGGTATGGGGTTAAATTAACCCTTCAACTATAACAGGGTTAACAACGACAAAAGCAAAATCAAATAGAAAATAAAATACATCAAAAAGTATAATTTGCATTTGACTTTCAGTGTAATATTAAAAAATTGGGGGAGATGTTTATGTTTAGTGCCAATTCAAGATTATTTTACTCATAATTTAGACTAGGTGATTAACATTAGGAAGAAACCTACAACACATGTAGCACATATAGTGAAAGATATGGTATTTCTGAAGTACAGAGGGTTAACTAAATGGAAACTGAACTAGATTAAAAGCAATACATACATACTCAGTTACATCCAACATATTATAATAATGCAACTTAATAGGTTGGAATTTCAAATGGGGTAAATATGGGAATATTTGAAAATGTTACCATTTTTAACTCCTATATGATCCAAGGAGACAATGATAAAAACCAGAAAAGGGGAAAGATTGTCGAACAGCATTAGGTAATACAGAGAAATACAAGGTTTATGACAAGCAGTTTACATTTGTATCCTTTCATATCAGTAAAAAAAACCCATGTTCTCATTAACCTAAAAAAAATATAATTTAGCAGATACTTCATTTTATTATGCTAATTTATTATGCTTTAGCAGATGGATTTCTCTATGATGTTTTACGATACTGTAAATCATAAAATGTTAGCGAGCATAAAACTTATACAAATTTAATGAGTTGCTTTTAGATGTTAACATTTCATTCACTAATATTATTTAAATGAATATTCCATAGATGAATGTGTACACTGTATTTACGTTATGTGAATATTTACTGTACATCCACATGTAATTACTTATTGTTGAGATTCATATTACCAACAGTTTTAACCCTCTCCATGCTGCAGGCAACCGGAGGTGCCCTAAAGAGCAGTGGATGTGCATAATCCAGCACAGGGGTTAATACTAGCACTAGTCCTGTAGCCAAAGCCAAAATACCCAATGCTAAAGGTATCCTAAGGACTAGTACAAATTTAGGATTCATTAGGCTTTTACTATATGTTATCATTATCAGGATTAGTGCTCTAAAATATTGGTATTAACCGCTGCAGCAGGGAGAGGGTTAAACAATGGCAATTTAAGATAAACTTACGTGAAGAAATCGCTAAAATTGGTTTCTAAATATGGACAAGCTCATTAACATTTTATGACGATAACTTGTCGGTAATCCATTGGTCGCTAAAGTTTAATGATGCTGCTAACATTTTACGATTTACAGTATTCCTGACGACAGCAAATTTATTCATATGGCTTCTCACCTCCGCTCTGCTTTTTCTTTCCCTTGTTTCCCCGTTCTCGTTTCCGACGCTCCAACTCTTTGAAGGCTTCGGCCGCTTGTTGCAGTCTGGCGACAAACCTCTCGATGTCGTCGAAACAACGGTTCAGCAATTGCTGCAAAAGGGACATCACTATTGTAGAAATTCATGTGCATCACGCCCCAAGATTACGAAATGTTTCCGAGTACAATTTCATTCTCGACCCATTCTCTTGTTCACACATATCCCTATATAGAATTTGAGCATTGAGTATGAAATTGTACTCAAAAGGTTTCATAAGTTTGGGGTTAAGGGCGCGTATTCGCGAAACATTCTTACGACCTTCTCAGCCTAAGAATGTTCGTAGCCCTACTACATGAACAATAAAGATCGATCGAAAGAACGTTTCGAGAAAATGTCCCATACTTCACACAAACACTATCTTGAGCATCAAGCTTTCGTTCCTATTCCATGAAACTATTGTAGGGCTGGGAGAGTCAATACTGAATGGATACGATTTGGAGTTACGACTCTCGTAATGCTATGACGATTCTGTAGAACAGAGCCATACCAAAAACATTGAAAAGCAATTTCTTCAAAGCACAGACATTTTCTTATGGATCCACCACAAAATTAATTTCCAAAGCATTTCTCATTTGGCTTTAGGGCATCGTATCAATATCGCGTTAGAAATGAAACTTCCATGAACGGTGAAAGGAGACGTACCACATCTTTTTCAAGCACGTCATTTTGCCCACCATTGTGTAGTAATGGTCGCTGCGATCTCCCGAGACCAGGTTGTGGCTCTGAAAACAAATAATTATATGTCTTATTTAACATGGTATTCGAGTAAGTGAGTGAATAGGCAATTTAACCTTGATGTACCATAATTATCCTAATAATTCAATCCCTCTAATAGTTCAAACACCTAAATTAATTGCTGAAAAACAATTCAAATCATAATTTTCTAATTATTCGAAGTTACAATAATTTTTCAAATGAAATCTTTGTTTTATTCTATTATTAACATCCTTCATTTATTTACCATTTCATTTACAACCATGGTTTGTACTTTAATTCAGTTGTCCCCAATTATACGAACACATACCACTTTAATTTTTCATGTTTTAATTAATTCAAAAGGCTTTAAATTTAATTTTTTCACCTGTTTGAATTATCAGGGTAATTACAGGTACTCTAGAAATATATTTATATAGTTGTCACAAATGGGGGGGAGCAGGCAGATTCGCACATTGAAGGTAAATGCCTTATTCAATCAAATTTTAATTCACATTAAATGAAACCCACCTCTCGCTCCATTAAACGCAAATAAAAGTAAATAGTTTACAACCTGAAAGGAATGTGGCTTCTTTTGTATAGAGAGGCTTTCCAATTTAAAAATAATCCATGGCCAATAACAATAAAATGCATACCATTATCGTACAAACTTATAGCTCTTGGCGATGTACACTATTACCACGGTAATTGTAGTCGTCGTCCAAGTCGAGATGCATATATGGGGACCCAATAATGGCCGACTTCGAGTGTGATGTATAGGAGCTATAGCCGTAATATAGACCGTGAAAAGTCACGAGAGCACAGCTAGAGTCACGTCACAACCGTACTATAGTACCACTGCCCCCCCGAACACGTAATTCGGGCGAACATGCTATACACGCGCAGTAATAAAACTATAGCGCTACTATAGGACCCGCTTGAAGTCAGCCTACGACTATTAACTCTCTCTAGCTGCTTGACTGAATTCAAGGACTTATTTACCCCGCAGGCCTCTATTTACCGATACATCAACCATGTTGTATTAAATATTTAGCAAGTACATTGTGGGCATGAGAAAAATCCACCAATGTCGATATACAAATAGTCTAATGACCTGCCCCAAAAATGTGTAGGATTCCATAAGTACATTACGTAATGTTGGAAATCTTTCACCCAGACGCGATGATGGATTTATTCAACACGTATTTGTTCCAAGGGTTGGGTCTGGATTAAATTAACATTGTAATAAAACAGGGCATGTCTGGATGCCTTTAGCAAGAATAAGGTTATCTAACGTTGCCATTAAATGATGAGATCTGCGAGTCATCTAGAAATGCATACAAGTCAAATCAAGAACATATTTTTTTAAATCAACAGTTTCTTGTTTGCATACTGCCATATACTGAGCAACCATGCACTTTGAGGCGGCACATATTCAGTTTACTTTGCAGATAAATACATACAGCAAAACAAACTTTACGCCCAACCAAGATTTGACCCCAAGATTTGTCTAGACTTATCAGAACCAATTTGGATGTGAAGAAACTGCTCGGATATAAAAATACAATAATGTAAATTGTATAGTATTTTTTTAGGAAAACTTCCGGGATTCACGAACAGCCAAATTAATGGCTATCTGAACACATCTCCCATAGTTAACAATGATAGATAAAAGGGTTGAGGTAATAAACTGCTATTAGTGGATCAAAATACAGTCGCCATTTTTGTCCATGGGAAATCTATCAATTTTATTTCACGAATCTACATTTTTCTTTTCATTAATATTTAAGAATGTACAATTTGTTATTTCATCATTTGAGATTGTGTGGACTTGTATTATTTCAAACCGCAGTGTACCATCACTAACACATTGAAAAAATATCTTGACTGTAGTCAGGACTGAACTTGAGACTTCTAGCTACGAGTCCTACGCTCTACCACCTGAGCTATACAGGCTACAAAGAACTCAACCAAAATTCATCAAGTCTTTTGAAACAGTCACATTTATCCAGCAACCGCACGTGCTGCACGATGTGTTCACGCAGGTTGCATGGGACATGATATGTGCGTGATCAACCAGCCGGTGAGCGGGCATGTTCACAAAGCGCACGTGAAATGAGTGCTGTATTTTAAGTCGGATAACATCCTCGTAACAGCCAATTTGTGAAAAGCAATATTCTTTTTCACGAATCGTCTGTTACTAGGATGTTATCCTATAGAGAAAAACCTACTTTCCATAAAACTGATTTTAAAAGGAATTTGAAATTTATGATAGCAATTACTGTCAATGTGAGAAATAGCTCTGGGTTTCAGAGATTGTGGTAAACTTATATGAACCAAAGAAAAACCTACTTGCCAGAAAACAGATTGAAATAAAAATAAAATAATAAAAAATAAAAAAGATCTAAATTTTGTAATATTATACCATTATACCATGACAACTACTGTAATATTTAGCTTGGTCTTTTGACTATGGTTACTTGCTTATCAACTAAAGGTGTGTCCAATTACAACATTCTCACAGCATGCACAGCGAAGATGAAAAGCGGGACATGTAATATGGTGTATGCCAATGGTGGGGTATATTGTCTGTGGTATTGCATTCTCTGTAACATGCACGACACTATTGCATTGATGTGCCACACCCTATACCCGCTACGTCAATGGTCATGTGATTAACAGACAAACAGCTGACTCATAGTACTTCCCTGTCAACTAAATACAATCAATTATTTATCTATTTATGTAATATGAAATTAAAAATGCGTAGGAGTAATCCGAGGCTAGGGACAATATTGATATGGTGATTATAGAGTTTACGATAACATCGCTGCAGGGATCTTTCACCCATTTGCGATGATTATTGACATGGATTAATACACTGTAATTACATTTTGAACAGAATGGTGTTGATGGTTAGTTTTTGTTTGGGATAAATGTATGAAATAATAAATAAAATATATACAATTATTGGGTGAGTGAGTGATTATGGAGTTTAATGTTGCTGCGGGAATCTTTCACCCATTTGCGACGATACAATTATTGGAAAATAGCATTGAAATATGGGGATTGTAATCGCATCCTAAAGATGGATACCTGTTGCAAAATAATCTTTAATAAAAGTCATTAGGATTATTCCCTTTGCTGACAGACACATATTTATTATTATATTACACTTGGGACTGTATCTCCTAAACATATTTGACAACTTTACCATTTGTAATTTTCAGTCTTGTATTAGAATTTTTTGTTTTGTTTTAGTTTGTACTTAAAATGACTCAAACACAAATTCATTTGGCATACATCTAAACAACTGATGATGTTACACCATGTACCGTGATTAATTTCCTTTCAAATGACATATTGATAAATCGGCTAATATTTTTAACAGTCATCTGGTGATCTGGATCCAGTTGGAGTGTGTGACTGTCTTTCAACCGTCTGACCGAGGACCAATCACTGTGTGCTTTTCTAACCATGTGACTAACATAGAGGGGAATACATGCCATTTGTAAACAACAACTGTTTATTACCGACAAGCAAAAGAACTTATTTTGATAGGTTTGCATTGCTTTTCATGCATGAAAGCTCGGATTCTTAAAAATATAGCTCTCTATATATATTACATACGAGCAATAACAGGCATACGTCATACAAAAAATGAGAAAATAAAATGACAATAATAATAATAAATTAATAATTGTGCTTTAGAGCCGCTTTCAAGATTCTTTCACCAATATATTACAACGTAGATGTCTTCTGAATAATGATGCAGACATGCTCCTGTGATATCGGGTTGCACTGGAACATTCAGTTCAAAGAATCCAATACACAGACATGACATGTAACTAAAATTCATAGAAACTATGTTACAGTTGCTCTGTTTCAAGAAGTACTTACCAAGATTCTCTCTCATTCCTGAGAAGCTGTATGGGTCATAGCCCCTATGGGGGTCAGGCGCGGGCTGAATGGGGGGTGGGGGGATACGTCCACTGAAAGGCAAGGAATGACTTCATTATATAATACCACACATCATTATTCTTGGGAGATTTTCCACCCACAAATCTTGCTTCACCTCTGGACACTTGAATGCTGGCAATATAGTATATCCATATGTAACTTGTATAATGAATAAAACACATAAATCAAAATAGTGTCTTTAAAAAGGAAAAATAATAATTAAAAATAATAAAAATACAAATAAGAATAAAAGCACCCACTATATTGTATACATTATCATCAGCTAAATTATCACAGAATATCCTCCAATGATTTGAACACTACTTCCACAACACTTTTTCCACACACAAATCACTGTCCTCGTATTCAGTATCTGGGCAACATCTGACGTGAAAACAATAATCCCAGGCCCCAGGAAAAGATTTGATTTCCTTCAGATTAAGGAACAGTAATATCCAGTGTCTCCTTCCTGATCAAACTGCTCCATGGAGTGCTCATAGGAGTCTCTGTCAACTACACACAAACACAAAGTCCTACAACTCTCTCTGGTGTGTGGCAATAGTAGTAGTAGTGGTTGTAGTAGTGGTGGTTGACAGTGGCATCGGATGGAGGCTTCCGTAGTATTCTTGTCAAACAAACTCTCAGTTGATTATCCACACTTGACCCGGAACAGCATAGTCATCTGTCGTGGCGGGCTGATCAGGCTGTGTTTGTCTCGGAACATCCACACCATGTCTTTATCAGTGGGCCAACAGACTGGACAGCCGACTTGTAGCGAGCACACTTCTAGCGTTGCAGGCACTGTTTTGTGGCACGGACACTCTTCTAGCCATTCTGTGTTTATCTTACAACATTCACACCATGTGTGTCTGGGGACTGCATCGACCCGATTGTCACAGATACTCCTAGCAGCCACAAGTATTCTACAGACACTTCTAGCAGTCACAAGTATTCTACAGACACTTCTAGCAGTCACAAGTATTCTACATACACTTCTAGCAGTCACAGACACTTCTAGCAGTCACAAGTATTCTACAGACACTTCTAGCAGTCACAAGTATTCTACAGACACTTCTAGCAGTCACAGACACTTCTAGCAGTCACAAGTATTCTACAGACACTTCTAGCAGTCACAGGCACTTCTAGCAGTCACAGGTATTCTACAGACACTTCTAGCAGTCACAGGTATTCTACCGACACTTCTAGCAGTCACAGGCACTTCTAGCAGTCACAGGTATTCTACAGACACTTCTAGCAGTCACAGGCACTTCTAGCAGTCACAGGTATTATACAGACACTTCTAGCAGTCACAAGTATACTAGCGACACTTCTAGTAGTCACAGGCACTTCTAGCAGTCACAGACACTTTTTTAACATCACATGTACTATTTTAGCATCACAGGCACTCTTTTTGGATCGCAGACTCTTCTATAGTATAAGCTAGGAGAGTCCGACCTTTCTTATAGATAACAATCTCTCACTTTCGGTCTTTAGAGACTCCTATTAATTAAGGTAAGTGAGTGTTTTCCTGGGCATATGTGATTGTCTTCAGGTGGAAGAGTGTTAATTACACACACACACACCCTCTTTCTCTCTCTCATTAAAATTCTACAATTGATAGAATTGTTTTGTTTTGCTTTTGAATGTTTATGCATAGACGAGCAACTATGAGCAGCAAGTACAATCTTTAAAGGACCTATACAGGTAAACAATTACAGCCTCTCCCTACATAAGGAATCAACAATATTACTGCTCTACTGGCCAACTCGGCTAGTTATCAGCATGAAAACAATGTTAAACTGGATTTACTGTACGAATACAATTTTACTCTTGAAAAAAAACACCCCATTAATTTTTTGATTCGGCTTATCAACTTACAAGTACAGCACAGAACAGGTTGGAAGAGGGATGGGCAGATTAAATAGAGCAAAGCATACCCGTATCAAGCTCGCAACGCAAACAGCGTTATTGGTTTAAATATTGACAAAGATCCCCGCACCAGTATTTCCTTATCTCCGACAACAGTCCTATGCACATACAGACTGGGACCAGTCGACAGGACCGAGGAAACGGAGCCCATGTTAAGAGGGCACCTGTCTTGAACTTAGCCTAATTATCTTACACACACCACCACCACCACCAGGAAGAATCGCAATGAAAGAGAATGACCTTGACCCCAAAGATAACAGTAATTAATGGCCGGGATGCAGAATGTAATACAAGTTAATCTGCTTTCTCCTTGCAAAGGGAAAAAAACCACCATATTTATCACATTAATAATAATGTATATTAATAACGAGGCCAAAAGCGGATAAAAAAACCCACACTGACCTTTGAGTTTGCATGCTTATACGACGTTAGCAATGTTAGGGTTCAATGTATTCCATAAAAAAAAATGTCAAGTAGATTTAATATCTGCTATTTTTCTATCCCTTATGTAATGAAATGTTGATCTTTGAGTATCTGATGTCTCCATATGTAGACTTGAATACTCCAAAACCTTGTTGATATTGCATCATGGTTTAATACTACACAAACATATCGTCTTGTCTAGCTCGTGCAAGATGCGTGTTCGATATTCGTATCGGTCAACTTATGAATTATAGTACATGTATTGTGATCGCAGTATCGTTGTTGTTCCCTCACCGGTGAACCAATAAAAACACTGAGTTACCCTATTTTCTACCATCCAAGATCTAAAATTTGGTGGAGTAAATTATGTCTATCGGAGATTAAGTAAATTATGTCTATCGGAGGTGAAGTAAATTATGTCTATCGGAGTTGAAGTAAATTATGTCTATCGGAGGTGAAGTAAATTATGTCTATCAGAGATGAAGTAAATTATGTCTATTGGAGATTAAGTAAATTATGTCTATTGGAGGTGAAGTAAATTATGTCTATCGGAGATGAAATAACTTATGTCTATCGGAGGTGAAGTAAATTATGTCTATCGGAGGTGAAGTAGATAGGTGAAGGAGGTGTATGGGAGGCGGAGGTCGATGTCTACTCACCCCTGTCCACTGATCCTGTGGCGCCCGCCTTTGGCAGCGTTTATTTCGTCAACGATCTCCTGGGACTGAAAAATACACAGACACACACCATGTACAATTATTTTTAATTCAAATATCAGAAGGGAAGAAAACAATATTTCTGAAGCAATGGCACAATCCAGGAGGCCATTCTCGATACGTTATTGCGATCGTACAACAATCTTTAAGGGCAAGAACACAATGATTTAGGCCAATCCTCTCAATTTGGAAATAAATGAATATTTTGGGTTAAGTATAGCATA
>JAUTBQ010206232.1:0-21889 GCA_032361185.1 Lepetodrilus ovalis | reverse complement strand
TTTACTGCAACATTCAGCGCTACGGATGTTGCGGGTTTCCTCCTGCCCTAAACTGACAGGTCGTGATGTTAGTGAAATATTATAGAAAGCGACTATAAACCCCATTACAAAAAGAAAATAAAAAATAAAAAGATATACTACTAATATTGGTGGCGATAATAGTAGTAGTAGTAATAGTAGAACTACTAGTAGTAGAAGTAATATTAGTAGCAGTTGTATTGGTAGTACTAGTACTAGTAGTAGTAGTAGTAGTAATAGTAGTAGTACATGTAGTAGTAGTAGTAGTAGTAGTAGTAGTAGTAGTAGTAGTAATACTACTACTAATAAAGAAATCAATATAATGACGTGAACAACAGTAATAATACTAATGATACAACAAAAAATACTACTATTACTACTATTACTACTACTACTACTACTACTACTACTACTACTACTACTAATAATAATAATAATATAGTCCTAAATATTTTGCATATATTTAACATTTGTTTTCTTGAATGACACAGCTTTTATGCAGTTAAGTATATCTATTTTTTTATGGGTATGCCTAAGTGGCCCAGCTCGGTGCTAGTACAGCGTCTACGTGTTGTTTGTGTTATCCGGTGTTACTGGGGCTCGCATGTAAGATCGGCGTGGTGGGACTATGGATACGAGTGAAAGCGGCTGTCCGTAACACAGCCCCGGCTAACACGGAACGGATAAATATGACCACTTGTTTATAAAGCAGAGACTATGAAGATAAAGGTCAGTTGGGGTCCGATATACAATGTTTCACCTGTGGAAGTAACGAAGAAGAAAACCCAGGGGGAATATCCTATATATATATATAAAACGGCTGTAAGTTACGTTACCGCTGTTGAAGTGGAGCATCCGCAATAGAAATGAGGACATTGTCATGTGCAGAACGAAGCTCTCATTGCATACGAATCGAACTGAAGTAGACAGACTGTCACCTTTTTCGGCTGAGGTGACGTTTTTTCACACCTTCATCGACTAGCCCTAACTTTTCTTCTCACCTCCAGCTTACTCGCTTTGATGTCGCCGACATTGCGCCTCAAGCAGTATATTTGTTTGATTGCGTTCCAATGACAATGGAGGCAATTAGGAATCGTATTTAGGAAGGGTACTTTCCGTGGATTTTAGCAGGTCCTACTAAACCTGATTCAACTATGATGTATTGTTATGTCAAGGGTAGTAAGAAAACTTACTATATATAACGTAAACCTGAATAGTATACCACCCTAAATGGAAGCACAAAGTGAAAGTCAAAGAATGGGAGACAATTACTGTTATTGTATTATCTGACGCGAGTAGATCAAGCGATTACAAGATAACAATTAGATTATGCAATATCAAAGATAACAAAATAACAAAGTGAATCAACATATTTTTTATTTGTAATGTTCATCGTTTATTGTGTTTATCAGTTATCCAATTTAACCGACATAAATACATGATATTTAATCGCAGTGTCGTTGAATACACTTGCCATTGATGTCGATGCTAATTCGCAAATACCTAAAATGAAGACAACGTGGGTCGTGACAGTTTGTTCCATAACGTGGAATCCCTAACAGTATCAGCATGCGCCATACAAATTGGGATCGATACCCTCTTTGGGAGTTTCTCCGGGGCCCGTTTCTTTTTTAATCTAGAAATTACATGAATTTGTAATTCAAGCTGGGCAGTTTTCGAAGGGCTTTCCAATTATTACATTCTTCAGCGGAACTATTTTAATGATCTTGAAAAAGGAGACTCATTGTGACGACATGAGAACTTAAGCTTGAGTCTAGCGCGGATGTTTTTTACCATTATTCCGACATAGACTAACTTAAAAAAATGCCTCACGGGTCTGTGAGGGGCCCGCAACCTTCCATGGACACCCGACACCCAAACCCGGGTTTAGTTCCCGCCTGACTTCCCCCCTCTTCAAGACGCTGGAATCTCGGCGTGAGGGAGAAGAAGGGCTCCTTCCTTCTGGTGACTGTTATTGTCGTCTAGTCTGCGCTACAATGTGCTGGAAGAGTGGTTGGTACGGTCGATTGTTTACCTCGGGTGGACTGTACCATAAGAGGACGAGGTATGTTGAGGGTGAACTCAAGCGTGGTGCTTTCCTTTGTGCCCGGAGGTATGCTCTCCGTCACGGACCACCGCTCTCCCTCCTTAGTATGAAAATAAAAACGTAATTACCTCTATCAGACATAGAAGGAACGTTTCAAAAGCAAGCGAAGACGAGGACAATGGTGGTATTTAAATATCCCATCCTCTAGCGAGCACCCTACCATGCCTGCCCACAAAGGGAGACGTGATTTAGTTTGACCATCCTGCATCTCCTTGGTCGGTCTACTCATGTGTCACCTCTCACTGTCACGTCCTGGATGGCCAAAGGTCACTCACGAAAACACCCGTTACCTTTGAAAGACAATATTCTAGAAGTGAAAAATAACATTCAATTTATCCGCTCCCTTATTTCATTACTGTCAAACCTGCCAGTTCTAGCCCCTGTCACTCAAAGCTTAAATCGCGTTCCGTATTTCGCTTTGCTTCTCACTTTACAAATACGGCCTTTACCTGACAATCACCTGCGCTTTGACAACAATCGTAATCCATTACGTCATCGGTTTGCGCGGACTCGTCATCACCTTTTGTCGTGGTTGGCAGCCATTGCGGAGAACGTTTACCCTCAATACTTAGCCCGGGGGTCAGGAGAACGGCTAATTGTTCTCAGCTGTGGGCATGGCGCGTAACCGACAATAATTCTCCATACCTTTCATATAATTCGCCTCATACCGGACATACTTCTATCTTTGTTCACTCAATCAAAGAACATTATTGCAATTCGAGAAAAGCAATTACCGATTTGGGCACTGTTATTGAAAACGTAAACATTAAACAAAACCTACATTACAACGACGTGCTCTTGAATGTAACTCAGTAAACTGAGTAGAAAATAGAATGTATTAATCGTTTCACCTCCCGTGGAGTTCTTTGGGTGACACAACTAAACTAACCATAAACCAATAAACAGAGAGTGAATTGCTCTAATTGTGGTTTTCTAACACTCAGTGTAGGTGGTCCCCTGCCTTACCATCCACTGTACCACATCCCCCACTGTAGGGCGACGGTGAGTTCTGGGAGGTATACGACGTGCGATAGATGTTGATATAGTCTTCATCGAAGCAGTCCTTAATTATCTCCTGGGCAGCTATGTTGTGGCATTACTCGGGATTAGAGACAAACACCCTCTTCTGTAGCTTTGAATATAGCTTTGAATATAGTCTAGCCGCATGTGTATCACCGTTACAAATTGTCATCAATTGAAAGCTAATCCAGTGTTTATTATAATGTTGTCCTATTAACAACTTGGACTGTGGTATTATTAGCTTCTAGCTTTCTGCTAAGCGATAAATAAAGCGAACGATATCAGCAAAAACAATGCTCCGTATTTGCCACTTAACAGATGTAATTATCCTGTGTCAAACCTATCTCTGGAGCATAACTTGCGAACGTCATTTCACTTGTATCGTATTTCGCTGAGTTCGTTTTTTCTCCCTCCGAGAAAGACCCAAATTATATTTTAACATACAGAAATGTGCGTTAGACTACATTCAATTTGCATAAATGAGAAGTGAAGACGAAAAAACATGCCACTTACAATCGTCGCTAGAAACCTATTGTAAACGTTCAAGCTGAAGGTGTGATAAGTGTGTATGAGTTGTGTGGGGTTTCTTGCCGAATCTTCTGGAAATGAATATTAAGCTAATAGGAACTTAAGTTCACACGACAGTTGTGAAAACAGCGTCACAGAAATGTAATAAATAAGTTCTTGGGATGCATAACGTCTAATAAAAGATTAAATTACATACATAACACTCACACAATTCATCATTCAAAGGGCCGATTCATTTGAAAAAGACGGATATTGCATACGGTTTGTATATACATGTACACATGTATGGTAATAGACATGTAAAGCAATTCTGCGAAAAGTTGATGAACTATTTGTGTTTTCAATAAAAACCGTACCGTCATACGTGTCCATACTATCTCTATCGATAGCAATGGTAAGTTAAACACCCACAAGAAAGAGACATGACATTATCCAGACAACAAACACCATCCTTAATTACTTCAACTTGTCCATGAAGAAACCCACCTATGTTGTTTCTATTACAAATCTGACAGGAAGATAAAATATGGTATCCTTCAAGATGGCACGTGTGCTTTTCTAGAAATTCTATTTCAATCACTAGCATATGGATTCCAACGAACAAATAAATGTTTTTACATGAAAGCCGATTTCATACGACTCCGTTTTATATATCAAGCTACATATTTCTTTTTATATACTAGTATATCTCAGTTTTATATTCATACAAATTCTAACGTACTGACATCCGAAAACAAGCATCACTGAGGTCGAGACAGTACAACCGAGAAGATCCCCCACCTTAACAATGCAGACTGACAAATTCCTATTCTCTTTATACGGTTCCCCTAACGACTACTTCTGGTCTCAAGATGCACCCGAAAAGGCCTCGGAGGGAATGGAACTCATTTGGGTCCAATATGAGGAATTCAGCCGAGGATTGTGGAATGGATTCCAGCTTTGGTCGAGCCTACAATGCGCCGCAGGTGTGCGCATCTCCCCCATGACTTCCGGTAGGGGGCCTGCCTGTGAAGCCGAGCACGTGGCAGACTGGCATGGGGTGGTGGTGAGAACGATCCAAGTCGGAGCTAGTTTTTAGGAGATCACCCTCTGGTTCGTATTTGTAGTCTGTTCCGTATTGGATCGACGTGCTACGTGCACATGAAAAATGAGCTTCCGTAACTAAAAACATTTTGGGAACAAAAGAAATTGGTAATGGCGTTGGCATATTTGTAAAGATTGTTTGGATTACTGCTGTATTTACTCCTCTTGATATTAAATTGTAGAATTCCATTGGTATACAAGACAACTCGTACCATACGATAAACTGAAGAAACACATCACAACATCCGGGGACTTGGTTGATACATGCATTATCCAAAATAAAAGGGTATTTACCTCTAAGCACTATATTTAGCAAATAAAAGAGAACATTGAAAAAAATATACGTTAAACTGTGTTGTCAGCAACTAAGACTAACTTGAGAACTTCCCAGCTGTACGGGTATTACGGGACATCTTGCATACAGTATAATACACAGATACCATCAGCTGTATGTGACAACGATACCTCCAATGTCGGAGTGATGGCTGTCCACATTGTGTTGACTTCTATGCTACGACCCTGTCATGTCGTTTTACCTGGTTCGAAGTACACACTGAGGACACCTGAACTGCAAATATTGACGGAAAATGTGTTGATTTGCTCACGTCTTTCGGGTCAAATGCTGCGCGCGGGGCCCAACTTCACAACAGATTCATGGACGTAGGACGAATATATAATTGAGAATTGTGTCAAGCTAGCACGCAGGAAGTTCTTAATTTCTCAGTTAATATGTCCCCTGAATGTGTTCTAGTTCATGATGTCCTTGGTAAAGCTGGTTCATGAGCTACAACATCTGAAATATGAATATATTTTCACCAATTCATTAACCACGACAATGAGGCTACGGAAAGCAGACAATCACCTCCAAATGTTGCGGTTAACGAGATGAGGATTTAAAGCAAAGGCCTAACCATATACAGATATGATTCGTGTGTATGATGGTACATTTATCAGGCAAGAGATTCATGGAGTGGTAGCCCAGGTATGATTGAATTCAGACTTGCCATTACTTAAACCAATTAAATGACATTCACATCTGAGAATTGTAGAAGTGGCTGTAGTATACAACACTTGGTCCCCTGATTAGAGTTCTTATCACAGATTCGAAAATATTGATAATACGGCTTATGTAGATATTAATTTTAGACATACCCTATTAAACAATTATACACCATACTATCAGATCATGTTGTACACATATTGTAATTAAGAAAGAGCAGATGCCATAATTCACACCATCCCTATTGGATTTAGATATTGAATTCCAGCAATGCACACATCTTGTAACGATTTCAACGCACTGCCGCGCATCCTTCACAATGTATGCACGTGGTCCTTCAGCCCTCCTCCGTCATCCGCGCGGGCGAGCTAATGCGCATCATTACATGTTCTAACCAATTCTTCTCCCAACGTCTCCAGAGGCTCGGTCAAAGTCCATTTGTTTGCCTGGATGGCCTGCTTATTCTCCTGGGGGTGTCACATACATCAAGTTGGTATTCCGCGGAATATGCTTCAAAATAGAATGTGCCATGCGCCAAATGAAGTGTCGTGGAAAAATGGCTAGGAGAATGAGAAGCTGTCATTCATATTGGAGAATGTTGAAATGAACCAGAATGCATGTCGATTTGCATCCGTCTCATCATCGGAAGCACATGCACCAGCGCGTTCCCAAAGAGCAAACTGGCTATTGCGGCACACTGAAAAAATATATCATTACGGTGCATGCTCCATAGAGTATTAATTAGGCCGGAAATAATGCGAGAATAAACTGCGTTCTCGCTACATGTTCAGTACTTCCTAGACGAATGAGTTGTTTGGTAATGCAGTGCGCATGCAAAACGCTTACATTATGGCACTTACGTGTTTTATGATAAAACCTTACACAACATAAAAGTTTGTTTTAAGCTAGGTTGAAGCTGAACGAACGTAACAATTCTTAAAGGATGCCACCTACATATATATTATATATATAAGGACATAGCAAAACATGGCGTTTAATAGTTTCCGATAATGAAAACTTAAGACATGAACACATAACTTAATAATCACGAATAGTAAAAACATTAGAGCTAACATATATTTAATAACGAAGGCCCATCAACTGATGATTGACAACTGGCATAACTAAAACATGAAACAAATACATCTAAGACAGTGAAGGATACTACACGAGAGCTGAAACATTATGACCATGAGAACTGAAATAGTTATCACAATGAAGGTCCTATACATGAGAATTGTTACTTTTATGACAATGAAGGCCATAGATACACGAGAACGGATATATGTATGACAATGAATACCTTATAGACGAGGACTGATACATGTCTAACGGGAAAGCTTCAATACACAAGAACCGATTCATTTATAATGTAGACAAGACTCAAATTTGAAGAGCAGTATAACTAGAATCACAAAGACCAATAAAAGCGTTGGAAGGACAATGGAAGACGGAAGGTCATCGGCTTACTAAGTACCATGGAAGTTGACATGACATGGGTCCGTATTCATGAGACTGGCAATATTCCGCACCGGGTCAGACGCTCTGGCCTATTCGAGTAGAATCGTGTTCGAATTTTAATAAGTTGTTCGCCAAGGAGAATGTAGCCTTTGTGGCGGGTGCTGGTTCTTGTTATTGTAAATCTCGGTCTGATTACGGTCTTCTATACACCACTACATGCAACGTAAATAATGAGTGTCGCTGTCGATACATAAAAAAAACTACGTGGAAGAATAGACGGCCAAGTTGGGTACACACTGGTTCTTGCGAGGTGTGAACTCATACTTCGATATCACGAGTCTCTTGAACGCGGCAATGAGTACGACTGTCCATTTCTCTCGGCATCTTGAACACGGAAAATATCTCTCGGACTCTATTAAAGCGCATACAGTGTATATAATATACGGTTGAATCCTGTGTATATAGCGAGCTGGCTGGTTATATAGTACGTGGTGTTGGCCCTGTGGAGCGCATGAGGAGATATAATTCACACCTGGCTTCATGTTTGTCGACGTCCAAATGCTGTTTTTAGTGCTGTGTTTACTTTAGAACAAGTAATCCGCACATTGTGCAATAATTTATCAGTGGTGGCCTAAATATGTCTCAGGAACTATTGGCCATAATATTTAGCACGCAACTAACTCCTTGATTAATCTCTCTAGGAACAAATGTTATGAGAAACATGCGACTTCCAGTAATCTAAGATACATTTCATTGTGATCTATTCTCTTATTCTAACTTATAAGATGACATGTGTACGTTCCTGTGAGTCAAATACTAATAATTTTACGTGTTAACTTTCGGTTTGTATAATACAAATGTATGTAGTAAGTTTATGAAAGTAAAATCATCCGGAAAGGTGTACCCACACTTTGGGCTTCAATGACTTCCTATTATGCTTTATAAATCCTAATGTATATACTATGACATGAGCGAGGTGGTACTCTAGTGGGTAGATTTGATACATCTACACATATATAAGATCCTGACGAGATCTCGGAGGAGACTACCGAGAGGGAGAAATGGGGACGACGCAAACTGTAGAATCTGCAATGTTGACACTTGATAATGAGTAAAGCAGGATGAAGAAAGCAACAAAGAAGAAGGGGGTCCCTGGTCTTAGCCCCAGGTGTGATATTAGCTAGAGTCTGTGGACTTAGCCCAGTCTCCGCGTGTTTACATACAGGTAATCGAAATAGTGAGGTCCCACGTCGCCATGGTAACCCAAACCTCGGGGTCTCCTTGGGGGGACGTCTGTCGCGGCAGCGCTTGATTCATGAGTCTGTTAACTGCCGGTGCGTTATTCTATCCGTCGGGCCAGGGCCGTTGGGGGAGCGGTGGTTACCCCTGGCGCAGACATTACGGGTAGCCTCTGCCACTGACGCGGTTTGGATCGAGAGGCAAAGGTCACAGAGCTAGCGTCCATCTTGTGGAGGGATTCCAAACACACGGGTATGTAGACAGGGTGGTTTGGAGAAGATCGAAGGGAGGATTTCGGACTGCTCGCTGAGCTCGGGAAGAGATAAACCACGTCTCACTGTCACCTTGATTTATTAGGGGTGGGTTGTGTTCGTGGCTAGCACAGATACTGCCCGAGTCCTGACACTGCACGACGCGGGATCTACCTGGATGAAGAGGGCTTCACCGATACTGATATAGTTCTTAGGCAACCCACAAGGACCAGTGTCAACTGGCCCAGATTATGTAGTTAGCCAGGGGAGACAACTTTCAACCAAGTAATGTCTACATTGGAGACAATGGTTCTACCATTGCATCATGGTTTCACGACACAAATGTACTATGTGTACAATAAAATTAACCTACTATTCGTTATTTGTGGTTAATAACCTAATCTGTGAATGGGTTGCATTGTAATCAATTAATGCATGTTAACGAATAAAGTTACTTTTAGGCAGATATTCAATTATGGATACGTGCTTACAAGTACCATGTGACACGATATTAAATCTGAATAGCTTTTGCTTGATGTCAAGTTATTAGTGCTAGATTTATTCCGTGTCCGATGTATAATTTATTATTATTTTGGTTGTTGTTGTTGTTATTATTGTTGTTGATATTATTGTTGTTGTTATTATTATTATTATTGTTATTAGTATTATTTATTTATTTATATTTATTTATACTTATTTATATTCATGTTGACCATTATCCAGTATTATCCATCTAGCTCAAGTGGCCAGAACTAATTCCAGTAGTCCTCCCGTTCCAATAATCCACGTGATTAAAACGTATTCCAGAGCGTCCACTACTTAACCCACGTGACCCATAGTAACACATATGACCGGAACCAGTGTTCTTCGTTTACTTCACGTGATCGTAATGAGTTCCGGTTAATCTCGTCTAGCGCACGTGACCGTAACATGTTACCATATATATTTTTTAATCGGATCTCTGACACCTCCAGCATCGCCTACCAGGCCCAGCATACCCCTACCAGGCCCAGCATACCCATACCAGGCCCAGCATACCCCTACCAGGCCCAGCATACCCCTCCCACACCCAGCATACCACTCGTGATATTCTAGACCAGCCTGTTCGACTCACAAGCCATGGCGGAGATCTGAAATACCAGAAGGGGGACATGTTATAGCAAATCTGCTCTCTGAAAGTAACTGCGTTTATTTAACTATCGCGACCACGCTGTCTACTCTCGCCTGCCGATGTTTATTCAGATGGTTGTGCAGGAAGCCCCCGAGATAGAATTACCCCCAAGTTCCTCTCCGACACCCAGAGCCTGCGATCACATTTTCCATACCGCTTCTTGCAGATTTTGTTGGCTTCAAAGCGAACATGGCTAAAACAGCTGTGCTTTGGGAAGCGAGTGGCAAATCTTGTTCAAACCGTCTTCCTCGCGCCAGCACTGCTCCAAGACGTGGGCTATCTCTCCCGTCTGTCACTCGCGACTGACATGCGCACTTCGCGCCAATTAGTATTACATAACGACGAGCTAACACGAACTCTGCCGGCCCAGTGTTCATTCTGACCAAATTTCGCGTTATCTGGTGAATTTATATTTCCATAAATTACGCTACTTGTTGCTACTGTGTCAAAGAGGCTACGTAGCGTAAATTTGCTTTTAATTAGGAATCATTTCTTTTTTTTAATATATCTCCCGTTGAGATTTATCTCAAGGCGTGAAATGCCTAGATACACGCGATCCGTTGTAATGTTGACGTGTTCTGGAATCTGCATTAAGAATTACATTACAATCAGTTCTGCCATAAATAATCCTGACTCAACTCTATAACTCAGTTGCCTCTTCGGGGCTTACAGTGCGAAATATCGGTTAAATGATGTCACACCTAGCTTCAGAGAAACAAAACAATAACACAATTACTGAGCCAACGAGAAAAACATGTCAGCGTACAACGACGGCTGTGGTAATAGTTTATTTACGATCTTTTAAAGAACATTGCTGAAAGGACTGAAGAAACATTTCATCAGAAAATCTTCTGCACATGTACTATTGTTGCAAATATAAATCGCCGTCAAATATACAATACAGGGTAATTTTCAATAATTGTTCTTCAATGTCTTCACTGCTAGGTTTGTGGTTCACCATTGTAGAGTTACACGAGCTCTTCCAAAGGACGACGGTTGACTTGACAGCTCTCTCAAGGAAAACCTATCAATCGTCACGCAACTACAGCACAGCGTCAGCGTTCAGGACACAGCTCTTTCTCTGCGCAAACTCCGAGGTCTTCACCTACCGCGTGACAGGAAGTGGAGAGGAAGCCATGTTGGCAACCCATTTTTACTCGGACGTGGAGCCGGAGGGTGTGTTTGGAAGAGAAGAGAATTTAATTATCAGGTTTCAGGCGAAGCACATCACTCCAGCTCTGGATATTCCCTGCACCGTGCAGGTGCGAGCTTCACGAACATATGCAGCCTCCTCCCTGTATACATTTCAACGTCTGAGTTTGGCCGAGATCCACGTGGATGGGAAACAGATCTCGCCCCAGATGGACGAATGATTGGGCATCAAAGCAGTGAAGGTTGTCTGGTAGAATATTCAAGGAACCCCTTTCGTACACTCTGCAATGGGCAATTAATATTGTGTATGAAAATGACACGTACTTCAAAGACGCGGAGGCACCTGCAAATTACATCATCATAATTAAGCTGATAGGAATATTCCGAGGAGTATTGTGTGTGCAAAACATATGTCCTAAGAGGATAGTATTTTGCGCACGAGATGTAGCTCTCGCAAGTGATTTGTATGCGATAATATATATATTTTGATGAAGGCATATTTATTTATAAGGAAAACACGGTAGAGGGCTTTTATTGAATGATACTGGTACACGTTAGGATACAGCAGTCATATATTTCCTTATAGACTTGTATTCTGAAGAAATTGAAATCACAGTTTAGGGGTGTAGGGTTCACGTTGGTTTCTTGGAAAATACCACATATGATTATAGAACCATTCTTGCGTAGAGTCGTTTCTAGAAAAACATGGATCTTCGCCAATGTATGTGATTGAGGGAGGCCAAGGCATCGTAGAGAATATTTGTATTTAATGTCTTACTGGATGTTCCAGACAGGGTGTCCTTTTACGAAGCTCTCTTATCCACTAAGAGACTGGTAGCGCTCTTTTTGCCGATAGCTAATAGACTTCTAAGAGAGCACTACCAGTCTCTTAGTAGATAAGACAGCTTCGTGAAAGGATACACAGGTTCGCAGCCTCTGCCTCATCCTACCTGTTTACCTGTTTTGTTTCTATCTATCGACAATGTCACAAATCGAAAGTTTTATACTATATACATGCATCTAGTTTGGTATTCATTTCTCTTTAGAGAATGCATACAGGGCATAACCTAATTCGCTTTCTTTCAAGATACCACATCACATGGAGTGACTGTCGAGTGACGGGTAATACTAAATTTCATAATATATTTTATTGTGTATAGTACTATATTAATTTATAATGTAAAAGAAATACTATCTATATAGCTTATTAATCGCGACAGTTTGACATTAACGTTTTTCGCAAAGGAAACGGGGTTAGAGGGGTCACGAGACTTCACGAGACGATTGCTAAAAAGGGTCAAGGATTTACAGTTTAACTACTGCCTTTCCGTCCCTGGATGCAGGTTCCGTGGCGTAATGGTTAGAGCGTCGGTCAGGAGTGCGGAAGGTCGCGGGTTCGTTCCCCTATAAAATATGCTACTTGTTGTTCCCCTGCTTGGCGCTCAGCATTAAAGGGGTGAAGCATACTGGTCAGTATACAGTGTCTGAATGGGGTATACATGTTCTACCTGCCGCATGATATTCCAAGTAAGCTATAGAAACTAGTGTAAATCCAAACTAAATGTAGTTTGCAAGCCATTATATGAGAGAAAACAATCTTGAAAGTGGTTTTAACCCACAAACCAACCAATCAAGCGTCCCTAGATACATTACTATGTGCAGGCGGCTAATACAAACAAAATACTTGCCGTCCACGCTATCATTTCCCAAAGCTCTTGTAGCTTCTACGAGAATACAGCGCTCTAGTAGCGATCGGGCACTTATGATAACTGCGGCTTATGGATATAGCGGCTTCGGGAAACGATAGCCTGTAACGGTAACAACAAACTCACGTGCATACCGGAGTTGCATTGATAAGGAGTTAATTATCTCGTCGCAACTGCATTCCCATTTGAAATTATCACTGAATCCAACAAAACGGACGTTATCCTATCCATTTATCAACAATTGTGTGTACACATCAATTCCCAGCGGGAAATAATTAGCTCCCTTGATGACCGTGACATTGCAAACGTTCGGATAGGGTCACAGGAAGCTAATCGAAGAGCCGTGCAGCGTGTCCTTTACACACGAACACATCGTTATCAAACACACCACGATTAATGGCGAGTGTAATCCTTAAATCCAGAAAACATGTAATACGTCAGGACCCAAGCTGCATTCACCTGACAAGGGGAAAACATGTCCGTCAAGGCAACGCTTGTAAGTGTATTCCAGACCAGATAGCAGGACTTAGATAGGTATGTTTATATATAAGTCCATAGTTACTTGATTCCCTGTTTTACGGATTTTTCAGTGATCATTCTAGCTCGGGCGGTTTAGAATATTAATAATTATTATTTGATATTTCAGCGTGTTGGTTAGGTACAATATAGAATAATAATGACAGAAAATATATATCTGATCAATCTAATGGGCAATACTTGTCATAAACACCAGTATGCAGAAGTTGTTCAGATTAAAATACACAATTATTTTCAAAGTACTACATATACTGTAATAGTTATTAATTATAATTTTTTAATACATATGTACCAGTAACCAATCAAATTGGCTTCGACTTTCTGACAACCATTGTCAACTGTTCTTTGTTCATGTCCACTGATGGTGAATACGACTTGTTTCAATACCATTTATTATTATTATTATGTTATGAAAGAAAAACAAATAGTACACTGTCGACGGAATATAATACAAAATAATTATTTTAATTTTTCAAACCGGTAGAACATCGAGGAGGTGGATCCATCAACAAGGGATTAAAATAGCTATGGCCTAAGTAGCCAGGACCAATTATATCGAGCATGCGCACAGCATATCCGTCATCATGTTTAATACGGCCATGTTCAAAGCACTTTTCTCCAATGGAAAAGAACATATCCATCGCTATAAAAATCAAACTGAATCCGGCGATAAAAAAAAGACCAGTCAATAAAGTAAAAAGTATCAACACCCGACAAGTCCAGTAATTGAATAGTCATCGTAGGACGAAACGGGACATTTTGTTTCGAGTTTCGTGGACAGCGCCATTTTAGAAAATGGAGCATGGGTCGATCATTTAGAAATATTATTAAAAGAACAAACCATAACAAATATTTACATTGTTATGCAAAATTGAAAATGGAAAGGGTGAAGGCTATTTATGATAAAGTTAATTTAATTCAATATATGTCCCAATATTTTAAAACCCCGTGAGGAAACACCTTGTTCAAGGTACACGTAATTACATGAAGTCACTACGAGGAACTGCTAGGAATACTTCATTTGTAAATAATGGGCTTTCGAGTATATTTGCAATCGGCTGGGATATCATAAAATGCCAGTATTCGATGTCAATAGGTTAATATTCACGACTTATAATCAAAGGTAATTGATGTGAGATATTGGTTTAATATATCCTTGATGCCATGGTAAGTCAATGGCATACTGGTGAATACGGGATCATTAGATTAGTGCATTTAAGTCCACATCAAGAGTGATAAGACATTCCTAAAACAACTCTGTAGTTGTTATCACACAAAGGGACATAAAGAGTGTTAACACTTCTAAGGTATAATCTTTCGATTATTCGCATATTTCAAACACTGTCCAAATGAGTCAAAAGTCTGTCCCAATGTCAGCAGTGCATTCTTTTGAATCATTACCTCTCCCACCCAGCTCTATCTACCCGTATGTTTCCCATCCTCACTACCCTGTTATTTGAGTTCTTCTTTCCCCCGACCCATGCTGTTCCGTCAACGACTGACGACACTGTGACGCCAGGAAATACTCTTACACGTATCTCACCACGGTGTGGCAACCCCAAGTTCCTGTAGCCATGGCTGTATTCGAGTCACGACTCGATCAACCCTAGGGTGAGACTCGAGTAATGGAATTACCAATAGAACATCTCGTGTTTCACCTGAGAGTTCACGAGAGGTTAGTTGTATACTCCTCGATTTGGCAGTAGTATACAATCGAGTGGGAGCTGCAAGCTGGCGAACGAAAGCACGGGTGTATTAACATTTATATACATTCGTCTTTTTTAGCATGTTTACAATATATTCTGGATGAGAAAGCAATACGGTCGTAGAAGCGAGTCAATTTAAATATTAATTTTAATTTATCACATATTTATTCACCTCAATATTTACTCCCGTGGTTCGGTTCAAGTACTCACTGCGCATAATATGAACACTTGCGCCACAAGAGTCGTGAATCGAATACTAGTATACAGCTCACAGGTTTCGTTGTAACTCGCCATCAACCGGTGTGAGGCAAGATGATGTCTCATGGGAATAATTTCCGGGCCGGTGTAATATAACACTATGTCCCCCTAAGCATCAATACCTGGATCCGGTTTGTGACAACTTGCGGTACACTGGTTGTGAAATACGATCCGGGTACTGGCAGACCGGTGTCAGTTTGAAAGACACGGAGGAAATTATTTGGAATGATCTTGTAGTCGTTCACCAACCAGAAATGATTAGGAATTTAAATTAAAAGTTTATCCCGTTAAGATAGTATATTAAATGACATTGGTGTCGTTTGATGTCGTATACTCTCACAGCACTTCTGTGATGATATGGGATTACAGTTTTAAAGAGTTATAGCGTACACGTGGACTACCAACTAATTATTTGCTAATCATATTGATTAAAGTACTATAGATCAATGGAGAATATATATTCGTTAACGTAATACTAATCCGTGAAAAGTACCTTTTAAACATCAGTGTTTCTGGTTATTTCTAGAGCTACCTCGTACAGGTTTATTTATCAAATTTGATGAACCATATCATAATAGTGACTCTCTTTAATATCTACCTCCGGCTTGCTTATCCTCCCAATAGCTTATTTTATTACAAGTTTATTCAGAGGCCAGGGACTCCATTACCTGATTAACATGTTCACCGCCGGTGCTCGTTGTCCGTGATTCTTTACATCCCTGTTAGGGGCGCGGCATTAAACGAATTCATCCAGTACTACTGAGAAATCAATCACAACTATGCAATTCTCTGACGCTCTGATGTGTTAATAATCGCCCTGCTATATAGATCGGCCGGTGTATAATACCGATTTACCTGTTGGCATATTGGCGGGCCTCGAGTGCCGAGGTAATGACAGGTGCGAGGTCTCCAAGACACGCCCAGGTTCACAGTCTACCTCTCGCAGCATTCATTCACAACTACACAAGTGAATCGCCCTGTTTTCACGCCTCACAGACTCCTGTTAAGAGCTAACCAACACAATAGACTCGGAGGCCTCCGTTTTGTGTTCGACTCTCAACTAGGGGTTTGGGGAGAAAAATTATCTATTAATCCCCAATTGCGTTGCAGTGAAGCGTGTCCCTTGGGCTCTATTGTGGCTGAAAACAGAATTATGAAGCTATTGAAATGCCAGGTAACCTGTTTTTGTTACCTCCAGTTGTTAGTTAGCAGAGGCGGGACCCGACAGGAACCGCAAGGACCCCAAATACAGCCCCTTACTGCAGGTCAATAGGTCCGTTCCTGTTGTCCGAGGAGCCCACCTCCCCTTCCAACTCCTCTACCCGCTCTCGTTCCCCTCTGCCTGGTCTGGTCGTGACACGTGAATAGAACACTTAAGTGCGTGTAGCATGGGGATAAGAACCCAAAGGAATACCACACAGCTACAATAATAAACTATAATCCAGTAAATCAATGTTTCTAAATTTGAAAATTATCTAGGTCAACCGGCAATCCCTATGTATTTTGACTGTGCTAATTGCATTCATGAGTATTTTATGATTAACATTCAGCTGTGCCAGATGTAGATCCAAAGCAATATCAGATGCTATATAATTTTATAGAGTAGAACTGGATACTCTAGAATTGGGATGCTTGCTGATTATTCGCCAACGAGTGTTCTTTGCCAAGTTGTCAGACCAATCCAGCACCTAGTCCTACTAGACCATTCTGCGTTATCTAGGATTCACCTGGTCATAAACTCCTCACGGTACCGGCTCTGGTTGTAACCACCTGTGGCTGCGAGCAACCTTGATAATCTACAGCTGCGAGGAGCTTAATTCACGTAATCAGAGTTACACGAACAGAGACACTGGTGCATCACGTAAAGCTTGCCTGTGTGTCGGATTGAGGATATACCGGGTTTCAGTCAATGCCATGCTTTACGACCGAGGTTGCGTGCGTAACTCCGAATGCTGATCCACGTCACTTCACTGGGTGAATAGAATCGGTTTGTAGAACGCCGTATCGATGAGGCTTCAGGGATTCCCTTACGAGTTAACCACGGCTTTTAAAAAGAATGAACAAGACGTGGGTTCGTAAACAGAAAACTAGTTTTCATCGGCGCCATTTTGACTAAGGACCTGCGATGCCGCTTAGAGCATGGACTCGTGATCACATTTAACGTAGATATCCTAAACACAGAAAATTGATGGGGGTATATGAGCAATTGTTTCCACACTAAGACCATTAAGATCAATAGCTTTTTTTAGCACCAGACGTGATGATCCTGCCACGCAATGAGTTAAAGACTCTGCTTTGCGCTAGCAGACTGTCTGGCAGGATTCTGCGAGTCGGTAACCACAGGGGCAAGGCACAGCTGGACCAAACTCTTCACTGGCACCGCGTCGTCAGTGCCAATGTCTGCTCCATCTTGGAGTTAAAGGGGCTCAATCGATGTGAGAAAACAAAACCTTTCGGTGAAGTCATTCTGCAACTTGTCTAACACCAAGGATATACATATATTTGAAAATGTATTCCATAATATTAGGTATACATATTTCACGTTTTTTCGTGTTTATAGCATTTCAATTCGTTGTCCAATATACGTTCCACAAGCCAAGAATATAACAAGCTTTGATGTACTTAATAACAAAAATATTTAGTACTTAAAAATGCAAATGGATCACTTACGATTATTATGTCCGTATTAACGATATAAGAAAATATTACACACTTTAGAAAACTGATAGCTATGTTAATGATATCATATTATTAGAATAAAATAAATTTCACCAATTTAAATTACCATACGTATAGAACCACACAAAGGTAAAATGGTTAGCACGTGTGATAACAATTCGTAGTAATCCATGGTCACATGGCATGCAACCAACCGATAATTTATTAAATAGAAGATGATCCTATTTTCCCTGCGCATTCATTCGTCTTCTGAAATCCACCGTAAACAGAAGACAATTAGCTCACCTGCAATAAAACACGACTAGCAAATATGAGATCTTAATCTCCGGCTTCAAATGGCGAATCCTTTCATGAGGACAAAATATAATACTGAAGAAAAAAAAGACGGTTATAACAATCAGCTACGCGAATGCACCAAGCATTTAATTGGTGTTTTAATCCGTGGTTCATATAGCACTTGGTCACAAAGGCTTTGTAGCTCGTGGACATATGAGCTAGGAGTCGTTACTAACACACGTCGTCGTCATAGTTCATCCGGTATAACTGCAAAATCATTGTCACACCGCTGTCTTTGTTTTGATAACTTAATAAGCAAGCACGAGAAGACAACGTGTGGGATGTATATGTAATGTATAACCCAGGTGTCCTTACATTAGTATATGGGAATAGACTACAAAATAACGGAAATGTATCTTCAATCAACGTTCAGAACAGTGCATTCCATTCTATTCCGCACCTGGTGTGTGTATTGTAGTTCGCGTTGTCACGACATATAACAATATCAATTTCAGCATAGGAAATCAAGTCATCCATCTTATTGCGAGCTTTGAGGTAATGCATGCTTTAGAATACCACAAATAATGTTTTCTATTACGTTACCAAATTGAAGCGCTCATTCTCTGCCAGAACTGTTATAATAGCCCTATGGTATTTTCATATCGATTTCAGGAATACCTATGCAAATAATGGAGTATATGCATGTTACAAGCATACGTAAATGTACAACTGATTACGTGGAGATTATTTCATCAAGAACTACTGTATATTAGCTTTTGTAAACAAGGAAAAATACAACCGTAAAAATCAAATCGTCGATTCATTCCTAATCGTGCTTACACTTACGATAATGCTGATGATGAAATGTATTGACAATGATATAAATGGTGTGAACGATTTTTGATGAAAACGATGACGGCATCGACGATATTAGTGCTAGTGATGATGAATAGGACGATGAAGTCTAAACGAATATTAAAAGGTTAGTCATTTAGAAAATACTTGTCGTTCTCCTGTGGAGCCATAACCGAAAGCTACAGGTAAACACACGTGACCTCTTGCTTACAATGCGTCTCTCTTTGGACTAAGAATGAAAGCAGATGTCATGATGATAGGTCGTATTTTTCTAATTGATCCGCGTCGGATATTCAGGTGTTCACCCGACATGCAGACTACCAGAAGGACTTTCGATCTGTCAGGAATTCTCCAAGTGAGAAGTGAATTGGCCGCCACAGAACCATCAAAGTTGTCCGTCACCTTTCATGTGTTCCAGCAGATATGTTCAAGACCCCGGATTGTTTGAGCCTCGCTTCAAAGTGGCGGCCATATTTGTTGTAGTGTCTGGACGGTGATGGACGTGTAAGCGTCCTCTAGTGTCTGATCAGAATGACACCGGAGGGAGGTTTTTAGACTCTAATTAGAACATGACGGGTTGGTAAGAGACATGCCTTTTAGAATTATCTTTCCTTGGCATTAGAAAAGGCCAGTATGACCTATCAGATCGAATGCTAAAAGACTGTGTCGTTTACACTATTTTTTATTTACTTTTCTTATTTTAAATCATTAAATTTACAGTTTAGAATATGCATGCATACATGCATTGCTGTACTAAAATATTTTATAAAATTTGTCAATACATGTATCTTGAAACTTTTCTTCTCCAATTTGAATTAGGCAAGGGACATTAGCAACCACACTGCGAGATCCCCACGTCATATCATAAGAACTGAAACGATACTGCATGCTGACCAGACATCCACTAGTAGACAGTTAGTATATCCAAGACGGAACAGCATGTCTACTTAATTCTATTCAGCTAATATCATATTCTTGGCCGGAAGAAATTAATATTTTCAAGCACCAGTTTTCACTGTAGAACTCCATTATTATTTATCTCCCCAATTCTCAATTACTACTCTCTTCATACGCCTCGAGTCCTTATGAAATGTAAACATCCCACTTCTAGACCAGATTCTCCATGGTATGATTGACGTTCACTCTGAGACTCCATTAAATGCCTCAAACGCTAGAAGCAGACGACTCTACACTGAAATCTGATGGTACTTCGACCAGCTCTCTTTCCGTCATTTCACGAGGGGAAGGTGTGAAGACTTCATAGTAGCGTAAAAATCACTCAAGAAATTCGTTCACTTTGGGAGTGCTGAAGTCTCTGATGCCCCCAAATTACGTCTCTTCCATACTTGATCGTGGCTTCCAAGAACTTCACGGTCCTTCGAGAGTCAGCGATATACTTGAAAACGGATGAAGGTAGCCTCGCTTCAGAGCTCTAAAGACCCATAAGGATCTGTCAAAAAGTCGGAGTAAGTGTGACGGTGGTGCTATTAAAGTGTTCCTGTCTACTAATCAGTAAGCTTCAGTTTTGTTTCGTTCAATTATGTTCACTTCGATGAAGTATAAGGTTACATGGGTATGCTTACTTAATCCCTAAAGTGACTATATACCACCTGGGACACAGTAGGTGTGTAAAAAATGGCATGTTTAACAAATAGGACACCACCGACAAAAAAAGTTCGAGTTTTGGGCAGTTCCTCCTGGGCATTAATGATAGAATATTTACCCGTACAAGTAACCTCCCTTTCTGTTGCCCATGTTCATATTAGTATTTATGCATTTCTGATTCGGAAAGTTTCAGTAATTATTTTCCAGAAAATGGTTGTGGCAAGGCTATCCTGTAATACCATGACGCCCAATAAGTAGAACATGCAAGAAGGAGAAAAGCAATGCCTTATAATAAGTTAATACATTCTACAAGCGACTCCAAGTGGCAAGGTCATAAGTCATTAACAGACGATTAATCTATTGAACGAAAATACCAAATCTGGATTAATACATAGATTGCATTACTTCCAGCGATAAGGCGAAATCCGGCTCATATTTTGTTATCGTTATTATATACTGAACGGGTCAATACATCTGTAGTCAGCAACAGTCTAGAGACTAACTAAAATAAAGCTGCAAGTTATAGCTCAAAGTTATTAAGTTAGCTACGACGCCACCATCCTCGCAACACAGGGTTTTGATTACGTTCTCACTTCTATAGTACCCCTGGCATACATGCAGGGCAAAACTCGCGCAGTCTATAAGAGCTATTAATAGAACACTGATAACATCTAGTTCATTGGATAGATCTTTACGGCGTTTTCATTGGAAAAATGATTTCATTGGTTGGCTGTTTGCGCGAGTTTTGTCCTAGATGTTTGCCAGGGGTAGATGCGACGCCACGTATTTGTAACATATGCATTACCATGGCCATATTGTTACATGGGAGTGTCAGGAATGTTGGAAATCACTAGTTTCTTTATAAAAATACAGGAGGCATACATCACTACACTACTTTAGAATGACATAAGATATCGACGAATGTGACTGGTATGTCTATAAATCATGTATACGATAGTTTGAAACCATAACTTATGCGTGAGCGAGTATGTCACATATTGACAAGATATCTCAACAATTTCTGTGTTGGAGATGTATGAGGAATCATTCACAACTATTAGTATATGTTCTGGTGGTTCTCTGGTGGACTATCTCAAGTTAATTTCGGTAAAGGAAGACACCTATAAAAGCAGTCCGGAACTTAATTTGCCACAAGGAATATGCGAGAGAGAGAGAGAGAGAGAGAGAGAGAGAGAGAGAGAGAGAGAGAGAGAGAGAGAGAGAGAGAGAGAGAGAG
>JAUTBQ010206121.1:0-21895 GCA_032361185.1 Lepetodrilus ovalis | reverse complement strand
GAAATATTAGTGATGATGATTTATTAATAGCTAAACAAGCATTATCATATAAAATTGTTGATGATATCAATTTAATGGCATTTGATTATGGATTAACATTCGGTAATCGTATTACTTTACCAGGAGAAACCGCCATTTATGCAATGTCATCAATTAATGCTTTAGCTGCTGAAATCAAAAAACTAGGCTTCTTGGAACCATATTCAAAAATTGGTGTTGTTAATATGTTAGGAGTAACAGATAAAACCAAAGAGGTTTGAACCATTACTGACCAACAATTATTTACCAATTTTGCAATCGAAAAAGGATTATCTGATTTAGCTTATTGAGAAGCATCACAAGATACTCAAGATTTAATTTACAATGCTGTTGATGCTGAAGGTAATAATTCATTGCGAGAAGGTCATGACTTTAACAGATGAACTATTGATGAAATGATTGGTAAAAAAAGAACCAAAGATGCTTATTCAAATGGATTACACACTAGAAATGGTGCTTATGCCGATATTGCTAAACGATTTAATTCAAAAACAATGTATGATTTTGGTTCTGATATCGAAAAAAATGATTTTGCAATTCCAACTGTTTTATGAAGAGAAATTGTTAATATGGGAATAATTGATATTACTGACATTAATGATTTAACAGGCCAAGATGTTCTGAATTTAATTAGAAGTAACTTTATTTTTGGTGAAAACCAAATTGGATTTGGTGATAAGTTCACACGTGCAGAAGTTGCAGCAGCTCTTCAAAAAGAGTATGATACTTGACCTAATCATTATGTTTAATTAAGTTACTGATTTAATTTCAAAAAAGATGTGCAATGCATCTTTTTTTTATTTATCAATTGTGTTTCTTTAACTTAATTTACTTTGATGTGTTTTTTATTAATTGAGATGATCTTTTGTGAAATCATGACTTTAATTGAATTGCTAGAAATGCAAAAGTAATTGTAATAAATGTAAAAAAAACAAAAACAGCAATGTTTAATAAAACTATTAAAACTACACTTTTAAGATTTAAAAGAAATGGGTTATAAAAATCTAAGAAAGGGTATATTGCAGCAGCTCCGCCAATAATAATGTAAAAAACAAGTGCAAAAAAGTAATAACAAACTGGAAAAATTAGTGAAAGTAAAATCGTTTTTTTTCGATTAATTTTTGCTTTTGAATATTTAAACCATAAAACAAAAAAAGTGATTGGAATAACTCCGTGCAAGATAATATTTTCCAAGTCTCATCATAAATAATTTCAAATTCAAACAGGAGCTAAAAATCCTCAAAATCCAATAAACAACAAGATCATGTAAACGCACCCAATGGTAAATACTCTTGACTGAAGTTGTTTGTTTTTAATAAAATAAAGAGAAATTAAAATAATGCTTGAAATGATATTGCTTTGAATTGTGTAATACATTAAAAAGGAAGCTTTACCAACAAATTTTGAAATATTAAGTTCTTTAACACCTTCTTTTGTTTTTTTTGAGTATGTTTGATCTCATAGTTTTAAATCCGGTCATCAATGAAAAGCATCAGCTAATTGTGAAAACATGACAAAAATAAAAACTAAAATTCCAATTATTAATATTTTGTTTTTTGTTTTTTTACTCATCATATCCTAATAGGTATAAGAATACTATAAATTATCATTTTAAAAATAATATTACATTATAGTGTGTATAAATTTGATATAATTTATATGTTAATAATTTTGGTTAACACAAAGGAAAAAAATGAAAAAAATTTTAAAAAAGAAGAATAAGCTAATGACTTTAGGCGTTTTAGCTGCAACGGTAACCCCTATTGTTGCTGGCGTTATGAGCCTAGCTGGTTCTGATTCAGACATTGACATTAAAAAACTCAAAAACAAAATTGCTGCACCACAAAATGGTGAAAAAGAAACAGCTAAAAAACCAATTATTTCTAATTTTGACATGAATAAAGTAAGACCTATTGCTGCAAACAAAGAAATTGACTATAAAAAACCACAATTTGTTCCATGAGTTGATGATGGTTTTAATTGACAACAATTTCTCGACCAAGCTAAAATGGGAGATACTATTATCAATGATATTATTTCTTCAGATGGACAGCTAGTTAAACTAGGATTTATAACTGCATCTGATTTCAACACTGGCACCGAAAATGCTTTAGCGCAAGATTTTCTAAAATTTGCTGAAGAAAATAACGGTAAAACAAGCCAAACAATTCCTGCAATTGGCGGTATTATGCCATTATGGATGACTAACTGAACAGATTCATGAGGTGCTAAAACCCCAGACAAATACCAGGAAGGTTCTAAAGTATATGAATTTTTAAATGAAATTCGTATGGCTGGTAAAGACTATGTATTTTCATTTGGTGGCTGAAACCACGATTCATTAGCAATGGATGCATTTAAAAAAGGTTATACTGCTAAAGATTTAAAAGACTTATATGCAAGCATTATCAATGCTCTTGATTTAAATGCTGTTAACTTCGATAATGAAGGTACTGAAGATGGCAAAGAAGATGACTTTGGAAATATTCAAGATAAAGCTGACGGACTTGCTGCTAAAAAACTTCGAAATGAAGCACTAAAATTATTAAAAGCAGATAAATTTTATTCTGATTTGACAATAACATATACATTACCAACTTTTATTAATGGATTAAACGAAGACAACTATGCACTTGTTAAAGATGGATTTGAAAGCGGAATTATTGATTTTGTTGATATCATGGCATTTGATTATGGCGCATGAGAATCTGGAAAAAGATTAACAGCTCCAGGAGAACTTGCAATATATGCAATGAGTACAGTAAATTCTTTTGCCAAAAAATTAGAATCATGAGGAATTGAAGAACCATATAGTAAAATCGGTATTACCTCAATGATGGGAGTTAATGATCAAAAACATGAAGTATGAACATTAACAGATCAAGCTTTAATGACAAACTTTGCTATCACAAAAGGACTTAATAGTATTGGAATGTGAGAAACTTTTTATGATACTGAACAACAAATTTACAACGCTAAAGATGTTGAGGGTAATACATCATTAAGAGAAGGACACACCTTTGGATTATGATCATTTGATGAAATGTTAAACAACACTAGAACAAAAGATGCTTATTCAAGTGGATTAAATGTTGCAGACTTGTCTTATACAAAAATTGCACAAGGTTTTAACAAAGGTAAAGAAGGTCTTTATAACTTTGATGGTAAAGTTAATATCGATCAAATCATTTGAAATAAAGTTAAAGAGTTAGGAATTTCTGAAGTTGGTGATGTTAATAATATCACTCAACAAGACATTGAAGCTCTTTACTCTAACTCATTCATCTTCGAAGATGGTAGTGGTTTTGGTGCTGATTTATTTGATGCGGAAAAATCAAAAGAATTATTAACTAATGAATTAAATTTTGCTGCTTGAAAAGATAATTACTTAGATAAAGACTTAAAATAATTTAAAAGTTATTAGTGATTAATATAAGAACCTTGTGTAAACAAGGTTTTTTTATATCAAAATTAAGTAATAAAATGTTACAAATAATATTAAATTTCTTGGTTAAAATTATTTTGGAACTTTTAAATAACTTATAATAGGAAAAGATTTATATAAAATGCCCAGGTGGCGAAATTGGTAGACGCAGCGGACTCAAAATCCGCCGAGGCAACTCTTAAGGGTTCAAGTCCCTTCCTGGGCACCATAACTGTAATGGACCAACAATTATTTTATACAAATAAAATAGTGATTGAAAGGAAAATGTGAATACAAATCAATTTACTTATTTTTCTAAAAACAATAAAGAAAAATGAAGTGAACTTAAAACTAAAAAAATAGCAATTATTTTAACAGATTGAAACCCTAAAATAGTTAATGATCTAGGACAAGCAGCAATCAAACTGCTAGACTTTGCTGGTTTGAAATACAAAGTATTTAAAGTTGCCGGTGCTTTTGAAATTCCTTATTTAGCAAAAATTATTTTTTCAAAAAATAAAGGTTTTGATGGCATTGTTGCATTAGGATGTGTTCTTAAAGGAGAAACTTTACATTTTGAAATGATTGCTTTAACAACTAGTATTAACTTATCTTCCATTTCAATTGAAATGAAAAAACCTATTGGATTTGGCATTTTAACCGTTAATACAATTGAACAGGCAAAAAACAGATCCCAAATGGATAATAATAATAAAGGACTTGAAGCAACTGCGGCAGTATTAGATTTATTAGTAGTTGAAAATCAATTAAATTAAATGAATTTAAATAAGTTATACATGGATGTGGCAATTAATAAAGCACTACAAGCCAAAGGATTCCAATCACCAAACCCTAAAGTTGGCTGTATTATTTTGCGAAATAATACAATTCTCGGTATTGGTTATCATCAAACTTATGGTAAAGACCATGCTGAAGTTATTGCTATCAAAGATGCTTTAACAAGAGTTTCTGGATTAAAAGGGACTACAATGTATGTCACCTTATCTCCTTGTTCTAAAACCGGGAAAACACCCCCATGTGTTGATTTAATTATTAAAAATAAAATTAGTAAAATTTTCATTGGTTCTATTGATCCAAGTGATGAAATCGGAATAATTAAATTAAAAAAAGCTGGTGTTGAAATCATCATGCTTAATTCACAAAAAGCAAAAGATATTAATCGCCAATTTTTTTATAATATTAGCCATAAAAAACCTTATGTAGCAATTAAAGTAGCCACCACTTTAGATGGATTTTCAGCAACAAAAAATAGTGACTCAAAATGAATAACATCAACTAAAATGCGTGAATTTTCCAGACAAAAACGAAGTGAATATCAAGCAATCTTAATTGGAACCAAAACTTTGAAGCTTGATAATCCAACTCTTTCAACAAGAGTTAATGGTTTTTATAATCCTGTTATTATTATTTTGGCTCCTAATTTTTTTGATTGAGAAAAATACAAACTCTTTAAAACAAATCTTAAAAAAATAGTTTTTGTTAATAAAAAAATCAAAACTCCAACAATCAAAAATGTTAGTTTTATTAAAATAGATAGCGAAATATTCAGTCCTAATAATATTTTAAGAAAAATTTGAAAATTAAATATTCAATCTGTTCTAGTTGAGGGTGGATCTTTTACCCAAAATTTATTTTTAAAAAACAAATGTGTTAATGAAATAAATATTTATTACGGAAATAAAATTTTAGGTGATACAAAAGGTTTAAATATTTTTAATTATAAAAAAACAACTTTAATGAGTGACATAAAAAGAATTGAACTTTTAGAACATAAAGTAATTAATAATCAAATTTACACAAAATGGAGAATTAAATAATGTTTACTGGTATTGTTGAAAAAAATATTTTATTTTCAATTGAAAGTAAAACTAAGTTTGATCTCACAATTAGTGCTGATTTAATAGCATTAGGTAATCCAAAATATGGGGATTCTATTGCAATTAATGGTGTTTGTTTAACTGTTTCTAAAATTAAAAATCAACGAGCTTATTTTGATTTAATGAATGAAACATTAGTTAGAACAACTTTTAGCGATTTTTCAAAAAACGAGTTGTTAAATATTGAGCATTCTCTAACATTAAACACTAAAATAGATGGTCATTTAGTCTATGGTGAAATAGATTGTGTTGGTAAAATAGTCAATATAAAAAAAGTAGGAAATTCAAAAATATATACCTTTACTTATCCACCCAAATATGCCATGTTTTTAATCAATAAAGGTCGCATTACAGTTGATGGTGCTAGTTTATCTGTTATTAACGCTGACAAAAATGGCATGTTTGATATTGGTTTCATTCCTCACACTTTAAATACAATTGCAATTAAAGAAAAAAAAATTGGTGATAATGTTAATTTAGAATTTGATATTTATGTCAAAATTGTTTATAAGCAAAGGAATTTCTATGAGCCTAAAAAATAAAATTGAACTTGCACTTTCTGATTTAAAAAATGGGAAGTTAATTGTTGTATCTGATGATGAAAACCGTGAAAATGAAGGCGATCTAATTGGGTTACAAGAGTTTATTAAACCTCAAGATATTAATTTTATGATTACACATGGTAAAGGGTTATTGTGTGTATCAATTTCTGAAAAAATTGCATATACACACGAACTATACTTACTGGAAAAACATAATTCTGATGGCACTAATTTTACAATTAGCATTGATGGCCCTAATACAACAACAGGAATTTCTGCATTTGAAAGATTTGAAACAACACAAAGCTTATTAAAAACAAAAAAAGTTAATTTTAAGTCTCCAGGACATACTTTTCCTTTAATTGCAAAAAATGGTGGTCTTTCTTCACGGAGAGGGCATACTGAGGCAGTAATTGATTTGGCCAAATTAGCTCAAGCTAAAGAAGTTGGCGTTTTAGTTGAAGTTGTTGGCAATAATGGAAAAATGATGAAGGGCAGTGAACTTCATGAATTTGTAAAAAAACACAATTTAACTCACATTTACACTGAAGAAATCATTCAATATATTAAAAAATACCAACCCAATATTTTCCATAAAACTAAAATTAGTAATCGCTTTGAATTTTCAAAAAATAGTATTTTACCGACTAAGTTTGGGAAATTTAATATTACTATTATTAAGGATAAGCGATTTAATAAAGATTATTCTTTAGTTTATAAAGGTGAACTTAAAAATTTGGACCATTCATTTGCTCGATTTCATTCAGCATGTTTGACTTCAGAATCTTTTTTTTCTGAACGTTGCGATTGTAGAGAACAATTAAACTTTACTTTAAATATGATTTCAGAAAAAAATAAGGGACTATTACTATATTCACCTGATGAAGGAAGAGGCATTGGGATTTTTGACAAAATAAATGCTTATCACTTACAAGATCAAGGGTTAGATACTTTTGATGCCAATGTACAATTAAAATATAATCCTGATGAACGTAATTTTAAAGTTCAAGCTTTAATATTTAAAGAACTTGGAATTACTAACATTAATTTAATTACAAATAATCCCGATAAGATTCAGGCTTTAAAAAACGAAAACATTAATGTTAATAGAATTAAATTTTGATTTGAAAACAAACATAATAGTAATTATTTAAAAACAAAAATTAAGCGAATGGGACATTTAAAGACTAAAAAAAATGAAAGAGATTAAAACATTTTACAAAAAAACTAATGGTTGAATTCAGGCACTTGTAGTGTTTACCTTTTTAATAATTCCTGGGTTTTTAATGTGATTCTTCCTCTCAAAAGACTGAAATCCAACACCATTGTTGAGTTATGGATATATTTGATTAGTGTCATTTGGTTTCATTGTTTATTCAATTTTAATAATCATCTTTTTTATTTGGATTGAAGTTGTTTGAATGGATGTTTTTAACATTTCTTTACCGACTTCCATTATTATGGCAGCTATTTTATTAACTGCTCCACTACCGAGTTGATCTAGAGCAATTATCATTATTTTATTGGTATTATTAACTTTCCCGATCAACATGTTTGTTGCATATTTAACAGAAAAAATTGTAAAAAGAAAGCATTTAAAGAAAATAAAAAGTCTTAAAATAAAAAAATAATTTTAGCACTTTTATAGTTTAAGTGCTAAAATTAATATAATAAATTTGACATTTTAATGTTGATATTAGGAGTTAATTATGAATAATATTAAAAAATTACCACTTTTACCATTAAGAAATGATGTTGTTTTTCCCAAACATACCTTAAATATTCTGGTTGGAAGAAAAATTTCTATTAATGCTGTAAATGAAGCGCTGCTTAATCATGCTACCAATATAATTATTGCAACTCAAAAAGACGAAACATTAGAAATGCCTAAGTCTGAACAAGATTTTTATCAGTATGGTGTTGTTGCAACAATCAAATTAGAAAAGCAACTTGATGATGGACAAATGAATATTGTTGTAACTGGAATCACCAGAATTAAATTAGTTGACATTAAATTTACAAATAACATTATTACATCTAGTTATGATGAGTTAAAAATAAATATTGATCAATCACCAAAAACATCTGCACTTGAAAAAATAGTAAATCGGGAATTAATAGCGAATATTAATTATTTTGCAGGTAGAATTGACCCCAAGAAAATTAATGAATTAAGAGATGGACTACCTATTGACAATTTATTGGATTTATTCGGTGCTTATTTAGGTTTTCAAAAAGATAAAAAAATTGAAATATTAAAATTATCAAAAAAATCTGATCGCTTAAACTTAGTTTTAGAAATTTTAAAACAACAAAAAGAAAGCTTTGAAATTGAAAAAGGCTTAAATGAAGATGTTCGCAAAACATTAGATACCCAACAACGTGATTTTCTTTTACGAGAAAAAATGAAGGCAATTCAATCACAATTAGGTGAAGGTTCTTCAAAAAATGAAGAAATTCAAGAGATTAAAAACCGTTTAGAATCTGGTGAATACCCTGATCGAATCATTAAAGTAATTCAAAAAGAATTAAGAAAATATCAAGCAATGCCAACAATTTCTGCTGAAGCACATGTGACTAAAAACTACATCGATGTTTTATTAGATGTTCCGTGAAAAAAAGCAACTAAAGATAGCAATAGTTTGTTAAAGGCTGAAAAAATCCTTAATAAAGATCATTACGGGTTAAAAAAACCAAAAGAAAGAATTATTGAGTTTTTAGCAGTTAAATCAACCATTAAAGATAGCCACCCTCCAATTTTAACTTTTGCTGGCCCTCCTGGAGTGGGAAAAACTTCTTTAGCTAAATCAATTGCCAAGGCAGTTGATCGCAAGTTTATTAAAATATCTCTTGGTGGACTAAGGGATGAGTCTGAAATTCGCGGTCATCGCCGGACATATGTTGGTGCTATGCCTGGTAAAATTATTCAAGCAATGAAAAAAGTTGGTGTTGTTAATCCTGTTATTTTGTTAGATGAAATTGATAAAATGTCAAATGATTATAAGGGCGATCCCACATCTGCTATGTTAGAAGTTTTAGACCCAGAACAAAACAAAAATTTCCAAGATCATTATTTAGAGGAAGAATATGATTTATCAAAAGTAATGTTTATTGCTACAGCAAATTACTTAGGAAATATCCCAAGACCTTTAATTGACCGCGTTGAAATTATTCAACTTTCATCATATACAGAATTGGAAAAAATTAAAATTGCTAAACAATACTTAATTCGTGATGTGATAAGAGAAAATGGTTTAAAAAAAACTGAATTTAAAATTTCTAGTCGAATGATTTTGTATATTATAAGACATTACACAATGGAATCTGGAGTTCGTTCGTTAAAGCGTGAACTTGCTAAATTAGCTAGAAAAATTTTAGTTACAAAAATTAAGTCTTTAAAATGATCAGCACCATCGATTGATCAAAAATTAATAAAAAAATTATTAGGTTACAAAAAAATAGAAATTGAAGAAATTGATAAAAAACCGCAAATTGGTATTGTTCGTGGCCTTGCTTTCACAGATTATGGTGGTTCAACCCTGCCGATTGAGGTTAACACTTTTAAGGGTGATGGAAAATTACAATTAACTGGATCAATTAAAGAAGTAATGAAAGAATCAGCACAAATCGCGCTTGGGTATGTTAAGTCAAATGCAAAAGAGTTTGGCATCGATTTAGACAAATTAAAAAAACTTGATATCCATATTCATGTCCCAGAAGGTGCAACTCCTAAAGACGGTCCTTCTGCTGGCGTTACTTTTACCACAGCATTGCTTTCTGCATTATTAAAAATCCCTGTTTCTCAAGAACTTGGAATGACTGGGGAAATTACTTTAAGAGGTAAGATCTTGCAAATTGGTGGTTTAAAAGAAAAATCAATGGCTGCAAGTAGAGTTAATTTAAAACAAATTTTTATTCCAGAAAAAAATCGAAAAGAAATAGAAGACATTCCCAAAGAAGTCAAAAGTAAATTAAAAATTGTCCCAGTTAATTCTTATTCTCAAATTTTCAATGCTATTTTTAAATAAATTATTTTTGAAAAGCTTTAAAAAGAGTAATTAATTCTTTAACTAACTCTAATAGGGTTTGAGTTGAAAGTAATTGATCCTCAGCGTGCATAAAAAGCAATTTAAATTCTAATTTAGCGCCGTTAGCTTCTGCGGTAACAATGTCTAAATGAATTTTCAATGCTTGCTCAATTTCCAAATTTCCCAAAGCGATGATACTATCTGCCTTTAGTCATTGCTTTTCTTTAATTAAACGCATAGCTTTAAAAGCATAGGTTTTAGCTGAACTTGTGTGTGTTATTATTTTAAGAGATATAGTTTCTCAATCAAATTTCTGTTTTTCCATACAATAATCATACAATTATTTTTAATAAATTAGATAAATAATAAATTTATTTGTATTTTTAAATATATAAATATATAATTTTTTATGTAGGAAGTCTACATTAACGATAAATTTCAATTAATTTTATACTTTCTACATGAAAGGATTAATTATCACAAAAAGAACAAAAAAAACAAATAATTTTAGTGATTGGATTAATACGAAAATTTTGCCTACAATGGGCAAGGTCGGTAACCAAAAACACTTATCTGCGATTCGTGATGGATTTTCTTTATTAATACCATTAATTATTGCTTCGGCAGTTGGTATTATAATTAGAACCATGATTTTTGGTGGTGCTGGTGCTGGTGAAGCATCATTGCTCGGGCTTTTTCAAAAATGGGCTGGCGGAACTGTTTCGCCACCAAACGCTCCCACAGGGGCAATCCCATTTGGAGCAGGCGCCTCACAATTTAGTAGCATGGCCTTTGCTAAAGTTTCATATATTTTTAACTTTATCTTTTATTCATTAGAAGCATCTGGAATAGGAACCATTGGTTTACTATTTGCGTTTTCATTTGGATACTTTTTAGCAAAAGCTAAACAAGATGAACACCCAATCATGGGTGGAATGGTTTCAATAGCTGCATTTTTAATTGTAACTAAATCTTCAGCAATTGGAGAAACCAGCTTCTATGGCGGTTCCGGAATTCTGGTTGCCATAGTTTTTGGTATCATTTCGGTTGAACTATATTGTAAATTTGCTAAAAGCCAAAAACTAAAACTTTCAATGCCAGAAGGTGTCCCTCCTGCTGTTGCAAGATCGTTTGAAAAATTATTTCCTGTAATGTTTTCATTACTAGCAATCGTTGGAATTTATGCTCTAGTAGCTGTCCCAACATTTTTTGCAGAAACCCCCATATTATCAGTGGGAAATAAAGCTGGTAAAATTGTAGTTGATTGAAAACCACCCGCAAGTGGCTTTTGAACTCCTGCTGACTTAGTATTCTCAGGTCTTCAAGCACCATTAGTTGCCGTCGCAACTATCGAAGGTGCTAACCTTGGAATTGCTATTTTATATGTTTTCGTAATTGGATTCTTGTGGTTCTTTGGTGTACATGGAAGTAATGTCGCAAATGGCGTTTTCCAAGCACTATGAACTATTTTATTAACCAGAAACATTGCCAATATCGGTAACCCCGGAGCTCAATCCATCTTTGTACAAGGAACCTTTGATGCCTTCATATTCTTTGGAGGTACCATGGTTACTTTAGGGTTAATTATTGCCAACAAAGTATTTTCAAAACGGGCTGATGAAAAAGCAATTATTGATTTTGCAACCCCTGCTGGTGTATTCAACATTAATGAACCAATTATTTTTGGATTACCAATTGTTGCAAACCCACTTTACATTGTCCCAACATTCATAATAATGCCTGCATTAACAGTCATGACTTGAGCTGGATTCAAGTTATTCGGAACAACCAACGTTGCTCTATGGATTCCTTGAACTTCACCAATGGGAATTGGTGCTTTACTTGCAACTAATTTTGATTACACTGCCTTTATTATTGCTGTAATAAATTTAATTGTTTCAATCTTGATATGAACACCATTTGTTATGTTAAGTAATAGCTACGCTAAAAAACAAGAAAAGGATAGTAAAATTGTTAAAACAAATGAAGTTAAACTCAAAAAAACAATTACAGTTATTCAAAAACCAGTGATGAAAAAATTTAATTTATCAAAATTTTTATTAATTATTTTACCTACTGCATTTCTTGGATTTTTCTTGGTAAGTATTTCACTTACTTTCGGTGATAACTTTGCTGGAAAAGTTCTTGGATCAATGGAAGGCTTTGGCATATTTATTGGAGGCTTCATTGTATTCTTTTGAAGTAATATAAAAGTACTTTTTAAAAAATAATTATTCATTTCAGTAATTCAAAATAGAGAACTTCTTAGTGAGTTCTCTATTTATTTGGTCTATAATTAGAAAAAGTAAATAAGGAGAACAATGAAAATTTTATTAACTTGCTCATCTGGTGTTAGTACATCACTATTAGAAAGAGCGATGACTGAACACATCAAAGAAAATGACTTAAAAGACACCATGGTGGACTCAAAAGGAATAGAAATTGCAAAACAATCGGTAAATGAGTATGATATTGTCTTACTTGCTCCCCAAGTACAATATGAATTAAGCGATTTTAAAAAAATTGCAAATGGAAACACTGTTATCGAATTAATCAGTCGTGCTGCTTACGCTAACGCCAATACTAAAACTATCTTTAGACAAATTAGAACTTCAATTAAATAATATGAATTGTAGGTGAAATTAAATGAGTTATCAAAGTGATGAAAGAAATGTTACTTTATCTAAACAAGGTAAAGAAATCAAAAGAGTAAAATACACTAGTGTTATTTCTGAAAATAGTCGAACAATTCGTAAAAGCAAAGTTGAACTATTTAAAATAAAATTTAATGATTTTAAAGAAAAAAGTTTATTTGAAAAATACATAAATAAAGTCTATGACGTCAAACTTGACTTTAAAAAACCAATTTTAGATATTAAAAATGATTTTGAATACCAAAAAAGTGACAAAAAAAGAAACTATCAAATTGCTAGTATTTATTTAAAACCTAAAAAACTACAAATTACTATTTTTAATGAAGGAAAAAATGTTTTATTTTGAACCACATATAACTTTAAACCAACAAGTTTTTCTAAATCATTAAAATTTATGTATCGTGAAAGTCAACAATATATTACAATAAATGAAAAACTTTCTCCACAAGGAAGTATTTTAAATCATCATTTTAAATCATCATTTCGGAAAAGATTTGAGAACTTTGTTATTCCTACATTAGATAAAATCATTAGAAAATAATTTTTTTAAAACAGCTATTCCATGATTAGATAATTTTGAAACTGAATTTGTTTATTAAAATAAATGGAATAACAAGTTTATCAAAATCACTAATTTTCCCCACATAGTTGCGTGTTTCATCCATTTTAATTTTTTTAGTGATGATATGCAATTCACCACAATATCTATTTGCTTTTTTATTTAAAATGACAATATCACCAAATTCTAGAAATTTTTTATCAGATTTTCTTGGTTCAACAAAGTTATTGTATTTTAGCCGAGATAAAGTTGCCCTAATATAAAAGGCTGAGCAATAGTCTTCTCGAGCATTATGTTTAAAGTTGAAAATAATTTCTTTTTCAATTGCACTTAAACCTTTTTCAATCTTTTCAATTTTCACGATCATATTTTCATTAAAAGAAAAAACTTGATTAAATTCTTTAAATTGTTCTTCTGTAGCTCCCTGAGCAGAAAAAAGAATATCTGTTAATAAATTTATTGTTCTGAAATGACGTACTTGATTAAAAATGCTTTCATGTCTGTGTTCTTCTATAGTTGGCATACCATCATTATGTTTTCAAACACCAATTACATTTTTTTGTTTTTTAGGCAAAGTAACAAATGCTGCCAATCGAATTTGGTTTTTTTTGTAATAATGTGCCAATTCTAAAAATCTTTTATAATCTTGGCCTGTGTGCTCTAGTGGGTAAAAATTAAAACAAGCAATAATGTTTTTAAAGTTAGCGTTATATTTTTTTAAGTTTTTTATTAAATCTAGATTATTAGATGCATTGATTTCGATTAACATTCCAATTTTATTATGTGAAAGTTCAGCTTCTATTTTGCCGCCAAAATCACCATCTAATCTAATTCCTTTTAATCCTAATTCCTTAAAAAAATTCAAGTTTTTGGGTTTAATTTTGAATATTTTATAAATTGCGGGATCAACATCTGCAATAACTTCCATGTTTAATTCATTAGCTTTGGCAGTAATGGTGGTAAAGTTTTTTAAAACATCATCATTTCCTGTATCTTCTGCAGTTAAAAAACTAGTAAATACTCTATTAAAGCCGTATTTACTTGCTAATTCAAGGTAATTAATTGTAGCGTCTATTCCTGCAATTTCAGGATAGATAGATATCCCTTTAGTTATTTTATTCATTATTGTAGTTCTGAATCGATTACTTCGCCAATTTCAACAGTTTTTACATCAAAGTTTTTTGCAACTATATTACCAATAGTCCCTAAACCTTTTTTGATTGAAAGTTTTTTTGGATTTTTAAATGACTTACTATATATAGTAACTGGAATATACTCTCTGGTATGGTCAGTTCCCGGAGCTGTTGGATCATTGCCGTGGTCAGAACTAATCATAATTAAATCATCATGATTAATTGCATTCATTAATTTTGCAAGTTTAATATCTAAATCTTCAATGGCTCTTCCAAAACCTTCAACATCTCTTCGATGTCCATAATGAGAATCAAATTCAACTAAATTAGTAAAAATAAACTGGTTTTCAGTGTTTTGCATTGCTAAATTAATTGTTATATCCATTCCGTCGTTATTTGATTTAGAATGAAATGTTTTAGAAATACCTTGCCCTGAAAAAATATCATTAATTTTTCCAACTCCAATAACTTCAGTTCCATTATCTTGTAAATAATTTAATATGGTATCTTTGTTTGGTTTGACTGCATAATCATGTCTATTTGATGTTCTTTGTCAGTTGCCTGGTTCACCAATATAAGGTCTTGCAATAATTCTTCCGACATTTCAATCAGGACGAGATGAACAAAGTTTTCTTGCTGCTGCAGAATATTCATAAAGTTTTTTTAAGCCTAAAGTTTCTTCATGCCCACAAATTTGTAAGACAGAATCACCTGAGGTGTAAACAATTAGTTTGTTGTCATTTTCTAAATGAGCAAGTTCATCTAATATTTCCGTTCCACTTGCAGCTTTATTGCCAATAATTTTTCTACCATCACATTTTTTTTCTAAAGCGGTTATTAGTTCATCAGGAAAGCCATTATCAGTAAAAACCGGAAAAGGAATTTCTGTTTTAATTCCCATCATTTCTCAATGACCCGCTAAAGTATCCTTTGCATTAGAAACTCCTTGTATTTTAAAGGTATATCCACTTTGTGTTCTGCTCTTCTTAATGTTAGCTAGTTTAATGATGTTACCAATCCCTAGCTTTTTTCAGGTAGGAATATTTAATTTAATTCGCTCAGAAATATGGCCAAATGTGTTTGGTTTAATATCACCAAATTCTTCAGAACGTGGTTCCTCACCTGCTCCTAACCCATCTGTTATTATTAAAAAAATTCTTTTAAATTTCATTTTTTCTCCTTTTGTAATTAAATTATATTGAAAATTGATTAAATGGTATGAACTAAAGATAATTACTATATCTAAATTAGATATAAAAAATAATCACTATAAAGGACTTTTTTGATATTGGTGATAATATTTATTTGAAATTAAAAAAAGGTGACTTTAATTTATGAATAATGAAATAAAAAAAATAGCAATATTAACATCAGGTGGAGATGCTCCGGGAATGAATGCTGCAATCAGGGCTGTGGCAAAAAGCGCTCATCAACAAAACATTGAACCATACCTTGTTTATCAAGGATATTACGGTTTAGTGAATGATGAAATAAAAATATGTAACTTTAAACAAAGTGATAATTCACTCTTTAAAGGCGGTACTGCAATCTATTCGGCCAGATTTAAGGAATTTGAACAAAAAAAATATCAATTAATTGCTGTTGAAAACTTGAAAAAAAGAGGCATTCAAGCTTTAGTTGTAATTGGTGGTGACGGTTCTTACCGTGGAGCACAAGCATTATCAAAATTAGGAGTTAAAACAATCGCCTTACCCGGAACTATTGATAATGACATCTCTTCAACCGATTTTACAATTGGATTCGCGACAGCAATTAATACCATAACAAAATGTATTAAAAAAGTTCGTGACACAGCTAGATCTCATCAAAGAATTATTATTGTTGAAGTTATGGGTCATGGTAGTGGTGATTTAGCATTATATGCTGGGATTGCCACAAACCCAATTATTATTTCAACACAAGAAAGAAAAAAAACTAATGATGAAATAGTTAATGCCATAATTGAGGCACGAAAAAAAGATGTTGACTCAAATATAGTGTTAGTTTCAGAATTTTTATATGATTTACCAAAATTAGCTAATTACATTACTGAAAAAACAAAACTAACTAGTAGGTATGTTGCTATTGGTCATATTCAAAGAGGCGGGTCGCCTAATCCATTTGATCGTGTTTTGGCAACCATGATGGGAATAAAAGCAATTAAAGCCCTATTAAATGGCGAAACATCTAAATGTTTAGGTTTTAGAAATGGAAAGATCAAAACCTTTGATATTGAAAATGCTTTATCAATCCCTCGAAAGAGCATTGGAGACCTCGTTGATGAAATTAATAAACTAAATCAACCAATATAAGAGTAAATATTATAAAATAAAGAAGAAACGAAAAAGGAAAATATGAATATTACAAACAAAAGAACTAAATTAATAGCAACAATCGGACCATCATCTGAAACTAAAGAAGTGATGAAAGAATTAGCTAAAAATGGTATGACAACAATCAGGGCAAATTTTTCTCATGGAAATAGAATTGAACAAGTTAAAAAATTTAAAGTTGCTGAAGAAATTGGTGCTGAAACAGGTAAACCAATTTCTATTATGTTAGATACCAAAGGACCAGAAATCCGTGTTGGAACCATGAAAGATGGCGCTCAACAAATTAAAGCTAATTCTTTAATAAAATTAAAAACCGGTGATGCTCACTTTGGTGAACACATTGGGACTGATAAAGAATTCTCAATTTCATATAAAATGGCAAAAGATGTTAGAAATGGAGATAAAGTCCTTTTTGATGATGGAAAACTATCAGGTGTTGTTGAAAGTGTTTTAGGCGATGATGTTTTTATAAGAATGATCAACTCTCATTTATTAAAAACTAATAAAAGAATTAACTTACCTGGAATTGATTTTTCTTTACCATTTCTTTCTAAAAAAGATATTGAAGATATTAAATTTGGAGTTAAACATAATATTCATTATATTGCTGCCTCATTCGTTAATAATGCTCATAACATTGCTCAAATTAGAAAAATTTTAAAAGAAGAAAATGCTGAACATGTTCAAATTGTTGCTAAAATTGAATCAGTTTTAGGGATCCAAAACATTGAATCAATCATCAATGCCGCTGATGGTATTATGGTTGCTAGAGGTGATTTAGGATTAGAAATTCCTTATCAAGACGTTCCTTATTGACAAAAATTTATGATTAGAAAATGTCGTCTTTTAGGAAAACCAGTTATTGTCGCTACTCAAATGTTAGATTCAATGGAAAATTCAACTCAACCAACAAGAGCTGAAGTTACTGATGTTTATTATGCTGCAGAACAAGGTGCTGATGCAACCATGCTATCTGGTGAAACTGCAAGTGGAAAATTTCCTGCATTATCAGTTAAAACAATGTCAATTATCACTTTAAGAGCAGAAAAAGAATTTTATAATAAATATTTCTACCCATTAAACTTAAGAAAAATTGCTGATATATCAACCGGACCTAGAGCAGAAATGGCTATTAAAATTTCTGAAAAACTAATCTTTGGAGAATATCGATTTGCAGTTGTTCTTTCTAAAACAGGAGAATTATTAAAAACTATTTCAAAATTTAGACCAAACGCTGCCATCATTGGTATTTCTGAAAATCCACATAGTTTACATTCTTTTGGAATTTGATCTTCAGTATTTATGGTTGAAAATAAAAACAACTTATTCAGAAGAATTAAAGAAAATCATAAATGTAGTCGTGAATTATTAAAAATATATAATGCCAAAAAAGGTGACAAGTATATCGTTGTTGAAAATGAAAATTTTAAAGAATATGTTTACTAAACATTAAACAAAATCTAAAAAGACACTTTCATGTGTCTTTTTTTTATTTCAAAAGATTTAATTTTTTTCAAAAGAACTATTATAATAATACATTATGGCAATATCTGACGTTTTTTTATGATCTTTCGCATTTATTTTATCTTTTATAGGTATCTTTATTTCTTGAATTGGCGCCGTCAACTCAACAAAAGCAAATGATAAATTAACAAGTTTCCTATCAAGCACTTGAACCGAGGATGAAGCTAAAAAACTTTTTTTTGAACATACAAACACAACATTAATTGCTAGCAATAAACTAATAAATATTCTAAATATTGCTCGTTCAAAGAAATCAAAAACAATTCATTACGCCCATTATATTGAACTTTCAAAGAAAACAAGATTACCATTTGTATCTCAAAAAATCAATGATATTCTAGTTAGTTCTAAATACAACGGAATCTTATCTGTTTATATTGAAAATAAAAAGAAGTTAGATTTTGAGTTTACAAAAATTTTTGATTTTTCGAAACTACAATCAATGGAAGAGATGACAGATAACCACATTTATGTTTTGAGTGAATATCACAATGCAGTTAGCAATTTTATGAGTTTAATTATCACTCAGTACATTAACTTAGCACAATCAAAAGAGGGAATTAATGAATAATAAGCAAAGAATTATTTTTTACAATTTAAACCCAATGTTTTTTTATGATTCAAATGGCGATGGTGTTGGAGACTTACAGGGATTAGCAAAAAAAATTAAATATTTTTCTTATCTTGGAGTTGAAGAAATTATTATTCCTAATATTTTGGGTGCATATGGATCACCTAAACACAGTTATAAATCAATTTCTCCCAAAATTGGTACTTTATTTGATTTCAAAAAAGTTCTTAAATTAGCGAGTAATTTAAACATTAAAATCAATATTCAAATCAATATTACAACTATTCATGAACATCATAATTGATTTCAAAAAGCTTTACATTCAGAAAGCAATGAAAAAGATGACATTTTTCAAAAAGCCCAATCTGAAGAAGACAAAAAAAATGCAATATTAATTGAAAAAACTAATACATACTATCTAGTTGACTCAAAAACCCAGGAAATAAAGATTAACTGAGATAATGATTTAGTAATTTTGAAGTTTTTAAAAGTTTTAGAATACTGAATTGACTTAGGAGTAACTGGTTTTGTTTTTAAAAATTTTGAAGACATCATTGAAAACAAAAATGAAGGCAATAATTTACGATTATTGTATAAAAAAATCAAAGAGTATAATAAACACGTAATTGTAATTGGTAAGTCATCACTTATTGGAAATAATGAAATTAATCGCATATTAATGCAAGAAAACAAAATTTTTGATTATTTTATTTCAGATAAAACATCTCTAATTGGAACTAATAAAAAAATGGGCAATGATGCCTATGGTGTTTTTTCGATCGGAAAATTAATTAAACAAATTGATGGATTAGTGCACTCTAATAAAAATATTTTTTCCTTAGGTTCATCAAAAACAGGTCGAATAATTTCTCGTTGAGGCAATGAGGGTAATTTTTGAAAACAATCAGCTAAAACATTTGCTATTCATCAGTTTTTTTCCAGCGGATCAGTTTCAATTTATTATGGTGAAGAACTAGGATTAACCAATATTGGCTTATCCGCATTGGATAATTATCAAGACAAAAACATTTTAATTCGAAAAAATCGTTTGCATGCAGAATATAAGCTTTCTGAAAAAGATTTTTTAGAGGCTCAAAAATCTCAAAATCCGATCAATTCACATTCACCAATGCAATGGGACGATTCTAAAAACGCTGGTTTTTCTGTTAACGAAGAACTAATTGTTCCAATTGCAAAAACTTATAATGAAATTAATGTTAAACAACAATATAATGACAAATCTTCGATCTTAACCTTCTATCGTGATCTAATAAAGCTATTAAAAAACACTGAATTCCAATATTTTTTAAATACTTCAGAACGAAAAATTGATAAAAAATGATCAGTTTTCAATAAAATTCATACTTATAAACTAAATAGAGACTATGATGGTATTCTAATTTACACTAATTTTTCAATGAAAACTAAAAAATTTAAACCCCCAAAAAAAGCCTGAATTATTTTAAATTCTTATTATGGCATTGATTTTTCTCAGCCTATCACTGAATTACATCCATTCGAAACCATAGTATATTATCGAAATATAAGATGAATGAAACAAAGAACTGTCTTTGGAATTGAACCTCAAACATATGGCAAGGGTGGCATTCGCAATGACTTTATAATTAAAGATGATACCGAAAAACACAAACGTATTAAAAGCAACATTTTCTTAAATTCAGTCATAGTAGATAAAAAAACAAAAAAAATAGTTAAAAAGGTTGTTAATGAAGCCGTTACCATTTATTATCCAAATAAGTAAAAGATCTTTTTTGTAAAACTTAATGCTATAATAATAAAACCAATATGTAAAGAAGACAACTGCTTTTGCTTAATTTGTTGTTCAATGTATTAAACTTATATTAGTTTAAAGCACTTCTTTCTTAAGATGTGTTTTTTATTTATATATTGGTAAGGAGAAGAAACATGAATATTTTTAAACAAAAAAAACTTGAAAAAATCAAGATTATTCAAGAAAAATTTGATAAATCGTCATCAATTGTTTTTGTTCAGTATCATGGTCTAACTGTTCCTCAAATCCAAGATTTGAGAAAAAACTTAAAGAATGGTGATTCTGAAATGAAGGTTTTTAAGAATTCTTTAATGAGAATTGCCTTAAAAGAAAGAAATTTTGATCTATCTGAATATTTATTAGGACCAAATGCAATTATTTTTGCCTATGGTGAAGCAAACAATCCTTTTAAAATTTCAAATGAATTCGCAAAAGAAAATCCTGCTTTAAAATTTATTGGTGGAGTTTATGAGAATAAAATCATAGGCGACGTTGAATGCAAAGAAATATCAACATTACCAACAAAAGAAGAAGCATTAATTATTTTGGCAAAATCAATGATTTCACCTTTACAACAAATCTCAGTTTCACTAGATTTATTGATCAAAGAAGACAAACTAACAAACAAGGAGACTACAAATGGCTAAATTAACAAAAAAAGATTTCATCTCATCATTAAAAGAAATGTCAATTAAAGATGTAATGGAATTAGTAGACGCAATGAAAGAAGAATTCGGGATTGACCCTGCTGCAGCAGTTGCTGTGCAGGCTTCAGCTGGAGATGCACAAGATGCTGCTCCAACTGAAGTAACAGTTACTTTAAAATCATTCGGTGCTAAAAAAGTTGCTGTCATCAAGGCAGTTAAATTAATCACCGGCGGTGGACTAATGGATACTAAGAAATTAGTAGAAAGTGCACCTGTTGCTATTAAAGAAGATATTAAACCTGAAGAAGCTGAAGAAATTAAAGCTGCTTTAATTGCTGCTGGCGCAGAAGTATCAATAGATTAAATAATCTATATCTAAACTATTTAATACACACATTTATTTGTGTGTATTTTTTTATGTGTATATAATGTGGATAATCTAAAGTCTTTTCATAGAGTTTTTATAAATAATTTTAGAGATTATTTTTTTTGGAACTAGTTTATTGGTTCCTTGAACATATTTTAAAAATTTTGACATTTTACCAATGGTAATCTCACATTTTGAGTTTTTGAAAATTAAATCCATTGATTTTTTTGAAAAAACCTTTAAATCTACAGCCATTTTTTCATATAGTATATCCATTTTTGTCGAAAAAGAACTATTATCATGTAGTTTTTTTGTAAAATCTGTTATTTTTAAGTGTACCCCCACTATCTTCAAACCGGTATACCTCAGCGGCAAATCAAAATA
>JAUTBQ010206010.1:0-21901 GCA_032361185.1 Lepetodrilus ovalis | reverse complement strand
CCGATAGCTAATACACTGCTAAGAGAGCGCTACCAGTCTCTTAGTAGATAAGAGAGCTTCGTGAAAGGATACCCAGGCGATCAGACTGCGCTGTCAGAGGACGTTCACAGTGTACGTAAATATAGAAGTTTAGACATGTTTTATTAATGGAACGAACAATAACCCCAAACTTCACATAATTATGTAAATTATGTAAATTGTCACACTTTAGTACCAGGGCGTTGATCAGGTTACTGCTGACCCACGGCTGATAATGGCGTCAATGGAATCAGGAAATCGAAGCCAATCATTGGCTCAGCGCAAATGAGTACATTCCCTAAGGGCCGCCAATAAGCCAATAGTGACACTAAAATCCACCACTATCCTGACATATTTAGTGTGAGTGTTGAAGACGGGATAAGACCGTTCTGTCCTGATCCAGTTATACAAGCTCTTGGCCAGGAATCGATGACACTTGGACTTACATACCCGAGGATAAACCTATCGTGTGCAGCATCATGCGGCACATTCCGTCAGAGTATTCCATTGGCCATGCCAATGTTCCAAAAGAGCGCATTGAAAACTAAATTATTATAACGTAAAAGTCAATATCTCTAGTAATACAACCAAATTAACCCATCAGTCCTCTAAACATAACACATTAACAATACAAATTAAATATGGCCGATGCTGTGAACGTATTTTAATTTGAGGGAGATGACATGCTAACCCGAATTGCTTTCTGAGAATCACAATTAATAAGTATTCTCAACTAGAGATTTCACTGAGATGTTGATGTTCTATCAGGAAGACCACCTCGACTGACGGATGGCGATGATGTTCTATCAGGAAGACCACCTCGACTGACGGATGGCGATGATGCTATTCAGGCAGTGATGCCGATGATGCTATTCAGGCAGTGATGTCGCTGATGCTATTCAGTCAGTGATGGCGAATGTGCGGAACTACGCATAGTCGACATACGGAAGTATCGTACACGATCTATTGGGGCCATTTACAATATAAATAATCATATTTTTGTTTTTCTTGTAGTAAATGGTTGCCATCCAGAGTCCAGAGTTCTGTAATATTAATGCAAACAAATTCAAGCCTCACTGTGTTTGACGTCCGTATACAGGACGCTAGTGTGGACGGATTAACCGAGTAAAGCTTGCCCTGGGCGAGCCATTGTTCCAGATGCTACACAGTTTGCATGAATTGAAGCGTGGAATTGATAATATTTACATGTTTTTCACGTCCTCTTAATTTTCACATTCGCTAGTCATGTGGCAAATATAGCATTCAGTGAGGAAGCATCCTGGTGTGAATCTGCTCACCAAACAAAATCTATACTGAGTACAATGCGGCTCTATATATTTGAGCCATTAGACGTATATTCTTAATCTTCTGTTAACTGTGAAGTAAATGCAAACACTAGCGCCCAAATTAGTGCTAACGTTATTAGCTACACATGGTGCTATCCAGCAGAGCCAAACTGAAAGCTCTTCAACAAAACAACCTCCAAGAAATGGTTTCATGGGAGGATTTCCCAGACTAAATTGCTCTGTGAAATACCAATCTGACGTGTTTGACACGTGGGTGAAAAATGGCCATAATAATCTCCGTGTCCTCAACTCGAGGTCCCCGCAGTGCATTAAACCACGTGAATAGGACATGCCTTGGAAGCCAACTAACACTGTGATGATGTGCAAGTGGACAAATGAAGGATGTAAATAGGATGTAAAACTGCCATGAAATCTGAAGGCCATACCTCAACGCGTGTAGTGGAATAGTCAATTTGCAGCGGAGTACTTTGAGCTGATAATAAGATGTCAAGACCCTCCACTAATATATGTCAAACAATTACGTTCATCTGGTGATGAAGGCTGGACGTACGGCGTATGGGTATTCGCAGGTTCCAGCTCACATACAACAGCACCCTACCCTCGCCCGAGGACAAAACCTACGTGAATACGTTACCAAAGGAAATACGCAGGATTATTAACAGTTTGTGTTATGTAAGAAGCCATAAGATACTGTAACCAATTTAATACAAATATGATTGATAATGATGATGCCACAGTAGTTATGATACATTATCTAAAAGGTCTTCCAATTTGTTCCCTACAGCTGCGCCAGAATATTTTTTAACATTCAAGAGGAAATGATTTCATTTGACAAGTTTGCCTGAAGCAATTTGTAGCAATTAAAATCGTGTTGTTATTTAGATTGAGCGATGGCTCCTGAGATATATTTCTGAGTATCGATCTAATGGTATGTGACAGCTAGTGCTGGTTTTCATTACAGCATAGGAATTTTAGGAAATGACCAAACATTGGAGGCATGAGACATCAGGAACACTCGCTAATTACTTCCGCATGCGAGGATTGAACCATTGAGAACTTCATGTTTATTGTATGATTAAACACAACTGCTTTCCTCTATATTGTGATCACATTGTCCAGAGTTATTAACAGGTTTAAATCCTGCTAGCATTTGTTCAACATAATCACCCATTAGCCATGTGTGTTACCGTGTCACATAGTCGATCGCCGATAACGTAGGTAATTGTCAGAACAATGTTACAATTGCGGTTGTGTTACATAGCGTAACAGTCTCAATGATGTTCATTATTAACCTAGATCATTAACATGCAGGCCATTCCAATATGTATATAAAGAAAACATGTCCTAATTCCCGTGAGAGTACATGTCGACATTTTTGTGCGAGTGATTGCTGATAGAATTGTCAATGGGTATTCCACAAAGGTTCTGAAATTGTACATGTAGACGACTATCGACATTGTCTCATGACGTTCAGACAGTTACTCGCAAGGTATTGTCCACGTGAAAATCACTATCGGACAGTGAACCAGTGTAGGAAAAGTCGCACGTGGAGTTCCGCCTTAAGTATGATGATAGTACATCTAATTATATTCATCAATAGTTACCTTATACGCCGCTAAATGGTTGTCTTTGAATTCCGATCGCTTGATCTTGCTCAGTAACTCCCCAAGTTGAGACAATGACTCTTTACTTCGTGTTTTCATCTGGCAAAGAAAATCAGTAACTATACATTTATCCAAAATGAAAGGAAAACGTAATAGTACATGTATATGTAATTACATAATATTCATTGGATAAACTTTGAACACAACCGGTAGCATACTGGTTATTGAGTTAACGAATAATGCTCAATTGAAATCTAGACAAATCAATGCTAACTATATATTGCTACAAGGTTAGCTAATCAGTACTTACCAATTTTAGTAATGAAAATGGTTGACGCCCCTTTCTGGAATCACCGTGTCGGTTTTCTGAATACAAAGTGAATAAAATTAAGTACACTAAGATTTATAAATATGAAATTATATATTTACAATAGTTGTAACTGGGCTCCCGCCACAATAGAAAGCGTTGACCTTACAATAGTTGTAGCCTACTAAGAGCGTCGTGTTTAAAAGATGCCCGTGTTAGCTGGGTACATATTGCGCGAGAGAAGGCATGTTAAACACGGAGTAGTCTCCCTTCACAAACCTGATGGTCCCTCTGCAATGGTAGCCGGTGGAGGTTGATGAGCTGTCCCATTTCGTCCTGCATAGAAGTCTGATATCGTGTTTCTTTTGATGAGTTTTTTGTGGTGTTCCTGGACAAGAAGATCCCCTGGATAAATGTTCATCGCGAGATCCACCGAGCTTCGCCGCCGACGTAGTCGCTCTGACAAATTACTGCAAGAAAGAGAGGCGATCATCAGATATACGTGGGGTAGGGGTTCTAGTGGGTGTGGATGACGTCTCTGTTGCCGTTGTAAACGAAGGCACTCATCAGGAAAAGGTAAACAACCAACACCCCAGGGCTAAAGTTAATCAATTAAATGACTGTCCATACGTGATTATATTTACATTGAAATGATACTGTGCTACTCAAAGTGGCCTCGCCATGCTAGGAAGCGATCAGCATCTCGTTGCTAGAGATATAATTATGAACTGGAAGAGCAATCATGTACGTCCCGAGGGTGGTGTGGTTAGTGATGCTCGTCCAGGTTAGAGGACGTCACCAGCTTGAAATACAAAGCGAGGAATAGAATGGCATTAACTGCCTTTAATGGGAGGCCAACAATCACAGAAGAATTATTTGTACCAGAACGTACTAAAAGAACGTGGCAAGCTGGAGCCAACCTATATATCATTCATAACTAATTAAGACCTTATTTACTTCTTCTTATTTGCGCATATCTCACTGTACCTTTGCACCAAATGTATTATTATTATTATTATTATTATCATTATTATTATTATTATTATTACAATTGTAATTGGATAACTGTTTCACTATTTTCTGATCCTGTTCAATCTATGTCAACAAAACGTACTGAGATCAACTAGTTAAGACACATGATTTTAGTTTTATTAATAAGACGTATTTGTATAACAAACATGATGATAGGTCTTAATATGTTTCGAAAATTTCCCTAGAATATCGGTATATTAAGATTTCTCTACTGTAATCATTCTAATAACATCGGGAGGCTGAATGATGCTAAAGGAAAACATAACAGGCAATACCCGTACAAGGCAATATGTCATTTAATGATATGTCAGATAAATAAGGGCCTGCTTCTCGGTATGCTTCGTTTGACCTGCAAGGCATACTACAAGGACGGTCTTAGACTTGTCTCAGCAATGTCGTTTGCACATGTCTACATGTCCACATGTCCAATCCCCGATCTAATTAGCATCCGCCATCAGTCGATATATCAATTTACATTTTCAGGAACCGAAACCTATTCTTTTCTGGTAGAAAGACACGCTCACCGAAAGAAAATCGCATGTGCCAACATTGATTAATTCGAACTCTAAGACGTTTAAAATTCTAAAGCACGAACATCTAGAAGAAATAGAAAACCTGTCAAAATTGAACCAAGTAAGTGTAGCTGGCATGCTTCTGTGTTCTCTATTAGGAAGACTTAGCTATTCAACTCAATGTAGTGCACATAATTACTCATTTATTCTCGTTGTAGATGGTAAACAAGTCTTGTCTAGCACTACGATGATGCAGCTACATCAACGTTTAACCGTAGTAATATGCACCCAGATATTTTCAATACATGAATTGCATCGTGTCATAGTTTAAACTGAGGTATACATGAAAACACTCACTAATAAAACAATAATTTATGAACCTCATTAAATCGAAGTAATCAATGAATGCGTAATGATAATGCTGTGTAAATAATAAAACTAATAGCAATAATAACTACAGTATCAACTAATACCTATCGACACTCATAGATTCCAGTTTTTCTTCAGTTTTGGCTGCGGTCTGTTTTGGCCTATGGCTGAAGATCGCCCGCTGCGACAGACGTCGCCACAAATCCTTGGCGTCCCCAAAACTCATCCTGATCTATGTAGATGACCCCTGGCCCCACCGCTCCCTCGGTAGTACTCCTGATTCAAGGATAATTTTGTGAATTTCAAGTCAACCAGATATTTAAACCTGATGTTCGGTTTCAGGGAAAGCAATTGTCAATTTCCCAAGTAACTAGACTGAATGCATATGCATTTCCTTTTCGTTGAAACGTGGAATTCACAAATCGAAAATCTTTGAAGAAATGTCGTGATATTTGCGGTTTTACGCATAGTTCCGTGCAGTCTGTGATGCATATATACCGTTTCTTATTGCAACACCCATATACTTCAAATACGCCGCACGCACATGGATCATATATGGAATGAGTTTGAATTGCAACACGTCACGGAAGGTCTGCAATGGGCACTATACAACGTTGCTCTATATCCATGGTTTTCAGAAGGTCAGATCTGAACACATCGCTTGATATGACGTGCAGTCCTCTCGGTATATGCACAGGTGGAACTGGCAAATATTCGATCTGATATCCACCGTCGACTGTTCACATTGCGATTAGCTATTCCAACCAGCATATATACTCCAGACTTTTGAAACTTTCTGTGAAATACATCCTCTTAGTGGAACAGAGTCAGACACGACTAATAATGTAATGGCCAGCGATGGTGAGTCCTAATAGAGCTACGGATAACAAGAGGTCCACCGTTTTGGGTTAGGTTCCTTGTCTTGGAGTTTGGTAACCGTCCCGTTTCCCGAGGGCATCCCGGCCAGGCAATGACAATGGAAGGTTTGCTACACATTAGATAGCGGAATCAATGAGATCTGCGGCATATACATATTCACATTGGTCATCCCTGGAGTTGATCAGTTGACGGCATTGATTCATATCTTCAGGAGATCTGTTGAGAAGAATTGTAGCATATTTCACTGGCCACTCCAGATGATTACACACAGCCAACCATTGGCGTCTAGCCATACAAGAAGTTCATAATGCCAAATTAACAGTCCTCCTTTTTGGGCCATCAACGACAGTTAGAGTTATTGTTCACGATTCCAACAAACACATATTTGACAGAGGTATTGGTGTACTGGAGACAATTGAAGTCAATCAGGTCTTCCTTGCTCTGATGTTTACTGCAGTAGTAATCCAGGAATTACTCCAAGTCACGACACTGATGGAGTTAGCAAGCACATCCTGATGTAAGATTTACTCATCACCATAACCACGACGAGACAAGAGGAGGTAATTACAAACCATGCATTACCAATTCCTCCAAAGGTCTTCATAATGCGTAATCTTACATCATAGGGATACGCGTACGTATTAGCCGATATCTCCAGTGTTATTAGCATGCCTAATTCCAAGGCCAGAACCAGTTGCTAGTCGCGTATGCAGATGATTGACAAACACGATGGTATGAGGCTCTGCGGATTCCATTACCTACCAGTGTCAGTGTGTTTATGTCAGATTCAAGTAGTATTTGTTTGGTATGCAAGAGACGGAACATAACAGCTATTGGAATCAGTCGTTATTCCATACAAAGAGAAAGGCAACGTCATACTAATCCACATCATCCCACACACTCTCTAACCACTCCCCTTAGTCCCACACTCGTGGATTGTAATATACAATATATATTCCAGCTTGTCCTACAGATGTCGACTTGACCTTTAAGCTGTGTAACAAACTTGGGGTTGATCTTCCGAACATGAATGATTTCAATGTATTTTATCTTATTCTAATTAAATCTGTTTTCTTTAAAGGTTGTTTTGTTTACTCCATAGTCATCATAAAATCTCAAACCCAAAGGCATGCTATTGATTGAACTATCATACCAACTCGACCTATAACACGCTGGCATCGTTTACTGATTGTATCCACACGAAAAAACCTAGTTGCTACTAGAAATGGATTACAATCTAATTTCGGCAGGGTCTTCCTACTTCTCTTTAGAATTCATGACGTTGGTAAAGTGAACTTTACGCTTGACGAAGCATGGTTTCAAATTTCAAATGTAACACACTACTTATGTGTTTGAGTGGACGCGGGAAAAATCCTTGAAATTGTTTAGGGATAGAATATGTTATACACCATAGCGCTCGCATAAACAGACGATAGCGTGATGCAGAAGTATTGCATTATGCAAGTATTATTTTAAAAAGTGCATTGACATGCTTTTCTACATTTAATGTAATTTATTTTAAAAAAAATAATAGAATCCAGTCAGATGGAGTACTTTGTAGGGAATCCATTATAATACACACTTGCTTCAGTTATGTACATTTAGCTAAACGTTAATAGAATTGATGGGTAGAATCTAATATATTGATCAATATAGTTTAATAATTCTAGTGAATTAATATGGCTCTACTTCGATCATCATATTTCAATGCAAAGCAACATTTGATGTGTTTAATGAACCAACAAACATGGCTTGATTTCTTTGGGGTACGAGTAATAAACATTCCATGGCATCTCTTACTCTAAATGTAATTAAATCCTCGACAGAGTAATGTAAAGCACCTCAAAATGTGAGCTCGTAGTTTGCTAAAAGATACCGACCAGCCTAATTATTCGACACAATATATCCCACGCACTAAGAAAAAAAGTAAAGTTACTACTGTAACACAATCAGGAATAACGATTTTACAAATATACGAAGTATCTATTGAAAGATACGTATTTTTTTTGTTCTCGACATTAACGATGTTTTCACCAACCTTCATATCGAATAACGGAGTTATACTTTTTATACGACGAAACAGTAATGAAGGTTTAGCAAGGAAACATGCGCATGTTTAAAGCCCTGATCACGTGTTGTTGTTAAAATTTAACAATCATTATTAATATTTAACAAAGATATTATTCAATCCATACATGTTCTGTTCGGCGATTTACTATCGATATTGTCTACTGGCAATGCATAATAGGGCCTAATGTATTATATTTTAATTGTAGTAGGGATATAATCTTACCTTAATTTGCTCTAATTCCTGGTACTATATAGACAAAGCTCTAAGCACATAGGCCTACACACATATTCTGATACTAGCATGTATTTAGTAGTGTATCTCGCCATAGTCACTGGTATTCCTAACTGACCTAATATGCCATACGGATTCATTACATGCCAATATTCAGTAAGAGTAGTTGTAGGAATATCGTATATTACCTCGCGCCCTCGCCTTCGTCACACGAGTTGCTAGGTGACACGTCTGGGGACAACGTGGTGGGAGAAACATCGCCGCAATTCTGCAAAACAAACCATTACAAGAATTAGTTCAGAATAAAAGTATACACCAGTGTATTCCTCACAGCTTCTGGTAACTACCACGAGTAATGGCGGCATATTGCTACGTGATAGAAAGTTAACTAGGTATAACGTGTAACCTGCTGTTCTTGTGGTAAGGTAGCCTAGTCACATTGTAACCTAACGTTTGGCGTTATTATCTTTCAAGGCAGATTAGTTCCTCGATATTGTAATGATTTTATGTGTGTGATTCAAGGATTGTAATCCAGAAACGATGCATATCAGTAAGTAACTTTACATGTAATTGTCGGTAGAATTGGGGGTCCATCATCTGGGTGACTTAAATATACACCTTATCATTCAGATTCCAAGAATAAAAGTGTCTGTGATGATGCATTACGGAATATGAATAGATAACTTTACACAATTATGTGTTCAGTGTATTCTAGTATCTATACTTCATGGGTATGTGTGTACGTAGCTGACAAAACGTTAACATGGATGTTCCAAAGGTGTCATTGCTGTGTCAGAAATGCTACAATTTATGTTAATGTGAAGGTGAAGTATCACATATATCAGGGCAACGATGTCATCATCTCTGTCCTCAGATACATACCCTGTCCTCAGATACATACTCTGTCCTCAGATAGATACTCTGTCCTCAGATACATACTCTGTCCTCAGATACATACTCTGTCCTCAGATAGATGTATGAGACTACCAGTATACGTCGAGCGGAGGTCTCTACTGACGTTGGTTTACTATTAGTCGATTTAATGAGGTCTGCCTTTTAACAACCCTGATATAAAATAAAACAGTATGTGTGTACGTGGCTAGTTGATGGATAAAACGTTGAAATTTATCGATGTCTCATAACTGTCATTGCTGTGGCATAGACGCTACACTAGATGTTAATCGGTGAACCTCCAAAGGTACAAGGACAAGGAAACTTGTATAAATCTCAACAGCCATGACATCAGTATGCCAATGTGGTGCCCGACAGATACCCACGTTCATTTATATACCACCATCACCACAATTTTAATACATTAAGGTCATTCTTATAAGTGCTGCATGCATGCATAACCAATCGTCTATTTCCATTATATTTATGTAAATGCATCTCTATGAGTACGCATACGTCCTCTCGCACTCGCCCACTGTACACACGGGGCTGTTGGGAATACTTTCTACATAATGCTGTTGTCATATTGCTCCACATATCCTTATATTCGCTGGTGTCATGCACCAAGTTCCATGAGACTTCCTGTACAGGCCAAAGCTCATCGTGCTATCACTGCTGATGAGCTAATTCTGCAGGGGAGTTTATGGGCATAGAAAGCTCTATTATCGCCAACAGGCCAGGAGATTGGACATCGTCTCCACTAGTTCCAGCCTGAACATTAGTGGCGTATTGTGTCCCCACAGACCCATGTTCCCTACTTGTTGACAGGTTATTATAGCGGAGACCCGACAACCAAATCTGTCAAAACGGTGTGGAAACTAGAGCAAGTAATTTCATGGGGAAACCTGAGTTTCGCCCAGACGGTTTCATGACCAACATCAAAGTATCAGGTTGGAGAGAGCATTGTCTTTGTGATTGTCCCACTTAGAATGCCTGTACTTGTGCGTGTGTGTGTGTGTGTGTGTGTGTGTGTGTGTGTGTGCGTGTGTGTGTGTGTGTTCGTGTTTGGGGGTGGGTGGTGATGTGGCGAGTGTATGTGTAAAGTGTGTTTATATTGGTGCAATGGTCGGTATGTGGTTCTCTCTCTAAGACTCGGTGCATGTGTGCACTGATTGTAGGCCTATAAGCGGGTGTATTGACTTCTATATAGGAATATATGTGACTATATATTTTTGAGATGCTAACATCTTGCCTCACAAGCCCTCTTATCCCTGACACTCGCGGAACATGACTGAGCGTATGTCCATACACAAGACCACGAGTCTGTGATGTAATGGGTGTCTATGTACTTCTTTACTTTAATCCAGACATACAATTGGATTGCTTCGTCTACCAGGAAATGAATGGAGACATTAAGGAAAGGGATTGGATTCCAGACATGAATGTTTGCCTGACTTAGGGATATCAGCGAATCTATAGGAAACTGATTACTTCTAGAGATTTTATGATTCCTTGTCCCATATTTACTCTAACAAGCGGTGGTTATCTTCAGGAAACAATGTACTATGTGACGGGAGCAGTAACCGGCTATTTATCTACAGAACGTGTATTTTAACTTGATAATCATACACTGATATATGTGTGATAATATACACTTTATGAAAGGGGTGTTAAAACAAATGCGTCCTCCATACATAATTAGCAAACCAAATTAAACCATCATGCTTGTCTAAAACTCGCTAGTGTATCGTGCAAACCTTTCTGTTACATCTTGCAGTGTTTTCAGCCATGACGTGAGAACCTCCACGTTCAATGTTTCTTGCCATATTCATTAACGTCATGCATTTATTTGAAGAACACAGATACTCGTAATTAAGGTACACGTGCGATAATGTGACACGCCATAGTTCATAGCTAGAAGTCACGATTTCCCGTGCAACAGGAAGGGATTTCCTTTAGAACATAGCGTTCAGGAAAGCATCAAGTGTCGCGTCCACAAACAGCAGCTGAAATACTCTGAAATACTGCTCAGTCACTCGCCGTTCCCAGATAGGCTTATAACAATGGCTGTCAGTACCCACACAACACACTTGATATCATGCTGTATCCCTACAGTAAACACTATTCCTATCTGATTTTCTAGCACCGTTCCCAGCCACTGAAGGTCATCAACGTCATCATCAACGTCATCATCACCGCCATCATCACCGTCATCATCATCATCGTCATCATCATCGTCATCAAATCAGCAAGTATGACCTGGGTTGAGCAAGTCTCTAAGTGTTGGGCGTTTTGTCATCGGCCTGTTGCACACACAACAACCGATATTTTAAATACTGACTAAATGAGCTGTGTGGAGAATACATTCTGCTATGACGGTGTCTCTCGAATGATACTTAGCATTAGGTCACGAAATTAGGTAATTACGATAACGTTGTTGAGCGTCAAGGGATCGACCAAAAGCAGAGCACTATACACGAAACAAAACCTTACCACGGAAGGGAGAGTATCCGGGCGAAGACGCCCCGTACTCTTATTATTTTCTTATAGTTGAATTTTGGTACGAAATACTTTCCATCGATTTGATCGACAGACTGAAAGGTATCATGAGAATCGTGAATCCTATGCATGCAACCAATAGCTTCATTCCAGTTTCCATTACAACATGCATACGATAGTCCGGGTGAGGATTGACACGGATTCAAGGATATACGCGGCAGCATGGATTCCGTGCCTGAACTGATGACCTTTCAGAATGCAACTTTGACATATAAGTTGTGAAACACAACAGTTAAAACGAGAACAGAGATAATACACCTAGGTGCATAATTAATGGCACAGAGCAAATAAATGTAATCTCTCAAAGCCTACCGATAACTAGTTGAAAGGAGAACGCGTTGAGACTGTCAAAATGCTTTTAATACATTGAAAGATTGGGCCTTGGTATTTAGGTTGAGTAGATATTTGCTGAATCGGAAGTGGAAATGGTAGGTTGGGTGGGGTGGCGTCACTGTGGTGTATGTGCCATTGAACTGCATTAATAAGAACATGTATTGGACTAGGAATGAAAAAAATACGTATTTTCCATATTGAACGGTAGATTTTATATGCAATGCACAATATAGAAACAAACAAATAGATTATTTGTTATATGCGGCATTTGTAATACTAGAAGATATTAATGACAATGGGCGAGTATTTACCAACAATGGTATAGGCAGTGTACACGTGCGGAAGTCCGGCAGACAGTACTACAGAGTACACCACAGACAAGTATTATAACTAAGACTAAGTTGGCACAATGGCCACCAGGGTCGATACAGTGTTATGCAAGTTCAGATTAGGCAAACGGAAGCCATTCACGCTCCAATCAGGTTGAAGTTACGCCAGATTATTGGTATTGATCTAGCTATGGGAAGTCGATGGGATGTACACACACACACACGCACACGCACAAACACACACAAAAACAAACACACACACACACACACACACACACACACACACACACACACGCACACAGAGAAACGCGCGCGTATGATATACATGTATACACTGTAGACAGCGACCAGTCCATTCGTTAAGAGCAGGTCACTTGGACAATACTTGAACCGTAACATTTCCTGTTGGACGGATAGAATAATAGCCAGCAGCACCTCGCCTGCACAGTGTACAGCCAGACACACCAGTAGCAAGGTATTACCAATACGTCCAACATAGAGAACTGGTAGTAACATCCAGTTCATGCGAGAAACGTTACTGTTCGTCCATCAGCCAGTGCATTTGGTATGCATCGGTGACAAGGCGAACTCTACTTTTGAATTAAGTTATACCGCATGCAAGTTGTATATTTGCAGATTTCGCACTGGCTAAGTCATGCATGGTCTGTTTGCCACAGAAATGGGCGATATTGTAACATGAGTACATTGTCAAGTGTACTACGTAGTTTGAGATATATCATACCACGGTCGTGACTTTGGCATATTGATGGATGGTACTAGTATAATGTGAACTGACCTCATGACAGGGAATATCCCAGATACGTACGACACAGACAGGGTTCCGGACATCTATAGTGTTACGTAGTGTCGAGAGGAGCCGCATGTATACCCGTCCATTCGGTTCTGGTGACGTCCACCCTTAAGTTTCTATCAATTGTCAACAGTGACGTTTGGATACTAACTATCCTCAATCAGTTTGTTATAGATACGTGCACCATTTGTGCAGTGTTGGGAGGTTTGGTTTTTTAGCTACATTCACGGCCAAGGGAAGTCATTGGGTTTAGAAAACTGAATCTTGACCTTGAGAAGGCAATGACTCTGATACTTCCTGGCTGTGTTGAGATTCCAGATTAAGTGCCGTAGTCGGGATGCAATCAGGATACTCGTTGATAATGACGTACAGAGTAATTGCTACTCGAACATGTGGATATTAGGTTAGTGGGTAGAACTACACAGTACAACAGTATATTCTTCGTTCAATGGGTATTCCATGAGTATTTGAATACGAAACTAATACACGTTTAAAACACGAGAAAGATAAGGATGGTAGACACAGGGCCGTAGCTAACTATTTTAGCATATGGGGGCAGTAGAGGGGCAGAGTAGAGGGGCAGCTGAATGAAAATTACAAAGTGATATCATGATTTATGAGAAATAACATAGTTGGGGTAACATTACTAGGGTCAACTGCCACCCCTGCCCCGTGGCTTGCTACAGCCTTGACATAACACTATATTCGAATCGATGGTCTTTAAAACACACACAAAAGGTCTGATATATTGATATTCTCAAAGAGTATAGATCAACAGTAGCTTTACCAATCAACGATTGTTCAGCAAATGACTGTAGCATACACGTCCACACATAACTCCAGCAGTATAGGCTTACTGTAACCCGTTAACTACTAGTGGGCTGCTGCTGCTTCATTCAATTTTGATAATTGTTTCTGCAATAATCTAACGAAAAGAAACAGGAACATATGAATCAATTGGTACAGGACACAAGTCACGTGGTACAATTACTCTGTGTAGGCGTATGGTCAGTTTAGCCAGAACAAGACCTTTTCTGTATCTTTAGTACGTTTGAAAGGTAGAACTACTTCATTCTACTGACTAACGGATCTAGAATAAAGTTAATAACAATCTTCACTCTACATCAGAGTGGTCAACGTGGACTGGACTATGGATCGCGCGGATCTTTCCTGGCACTGTGTTAGTGTGCCGACTGATACAGCCGCCTTAAATAGAAATCAAGTCAATGAATGTAATTACACAAAGAGAAGCGATATTCTTCTAGCATTGACTTGTTGCAATACACTTCTTTATCCAATTTCCTTTGCAGCAACAATGCAAATTATACCGGGCCTTTTTTGTACCTCATTCGTGGCTGAAGGTGCCGAAGACAAGAGCACAATCAAGTGAAAACGTACTTAAGGATTCACGTCTCGTTGTAATTGAAAGAGCTGAACTGTGAAAGCTATTGGTGTGAGGCATCCACGTCAAGAGGAAGTGGGACGGTGGCAACACATTTGTAACGGTTGTCCTACTTCGGATCAGGTTATACACGGGGTGGGTGGGTTCTTTGGACTGGAATTTAGGCCATGCTATTCATGCTTGATATGGAATGAATGCATTTGGTTAAGATGTTTCTTGATTGGAACTTGGATCTAGGAATAGATATCAATATCGATCTGGAAGCACTTAATGTTTGTCCAAGCTATATTTCAAGTTCATGTCTCTTGCATTACGTAGTGTATGTCTACTATATATCTATAGATTTCAGTTCTCGTTTAGACATTGTGCTAAGAGATGGACATAGTCAGATCAGACAAACATCGCCTACATGTTACAATATGGTTCATACGCCACGGCTGATGCAGTTAAATCAAGTACATTAATCAGTAAGAATTACAAGTTATAAGCAACGTATTACAATTTTGCTCTTCACACCACTGTCCGTTTCCAGTTTCACGTTTTTAGTTTAAACTATTTTATTGGCCAAACATGTCATGGGATTTGGGAAAGGCAATATAGATTACGAGACCCGATCACTATAAAATACAAAGTCAATACTTAAACAGCATATACAAACACATGCACAGATTGGTCAACACATATTCGAATTGTGTCCTTTATGTACTGAAGTCGTACCACAGACTCCACGTGATCAGCCTCGTGGCAGATGTCGGATGTTAAATGGACGCTGTAGCGGAAAGTGATCCACAAGACAGACACTAACACTGTGGGCACTGTGCGACGAGAAGACAACACTGCAGTGAATAATGACAGCGATATATCAAGGATCGTAGACAAATACCCTCTGCCTTGTTACCCCATTAGTCTCCGCACTCCACAGACGATCAGTCACAACTACAGTATGTGACCAACCGCCTCACAAACTGGCCATCGACTTTCCCCCATTTCCTAAATCGGTGTGCGATGAGCCGGCTACAATAGGGAGACGGTAGATCAATGACGGGTAGGTTGATATAGTAGTTGTAGAAGGGAGAAGGCATTAAAGAACGACGACGGGGGACGATCGGCTACTTCCGGTGTTCTCGGTCCGCTACGACCACTGGCACCATCCGAGATCGATACCTGATAATTGAGCACTTGGCTGCTTTCGATTGGAAACAGAGTGTCAACACTAAGGGTGACCGACGAAAGTTTCCCTGGCTTTTGCCCTTTCCATAACGTGATATTTCACCAACACTCGTCAGCAAACTCTGACGTTGATAAAATAATAAAATCTATAGCTGTCACGATACATTGGAAGGGCCAGCGACAGGATGGGTGAATTAGTTATGCGTTGAATAAAACTAAAACTTAAGGAAGCATCGGATAGATATTCTGCAACATTAATTCACACATTAAAAGGAATATATGTAATGTAAAACAAAACAAATATGATTGATGGGCGTTTGTTCTCGGTACTATGTATGCATGTTACACATTCAGCACTATCAATGCTATATGTAATCAGCACTATGGGTGTTCTGTTACACTATTCGTGTTACGTACCCAGTACTGTGAACGATACGTACTTTTTGTCAGAACTGTTAAAAGTTACGTGTCCAGCACAATGTCATACTCAGTCGGCACTATTGGGGTTACACATGACGTATCAATGAGCATCGCAGACGACATTTAATCAGCACAGAATAGTTCACTGTGTCATCTCAAAATGTTTACATCAGCAGAACCATACACGTTGTTGCTAATTCACTTTAATAGACAGATGTTGCTATTATGTGAAATACCAAACGTACACACGTGAAATTAAGAAAGGTTGGAGTGTCATGATCCCATGAAAGATCCATCAAGTGACTGAACGCGGCTATCTTGCATCCTCGGCGCAATTGAGCTTACTATGATGGCCGTACAAAGGACAATCTGGAGGAATCAGCTGGGTTCATGATCATACGCTTTTTGCTATATTCCTGACATGAAAGGCCACCGACTGTGAAGAGAAACTAGGTCAAATCATAGAAATGAACAAAGATCGATTTCACTCTTCGTTTCGTATTATCGCTGCTCAGAGACCCAAGAGGAAGACTTTCAAAGTTGTCTGATTTGTGATCATGTCTGTGATTAGGAATTCTAATCAAAAACGTAAAACACTACTGGACGTGGATTTCAGTCTCGCTCCGCAGTGCCATCAGATGGTGGTATAAAGGTCAGGACTCTGTCTTGTCTCCGCTCCTACTGGATTGAACAATTAATTATGTCTGCAATAAATCGTACGCAATCAGGCTTACGGAGTGATCCATGCGCACTGGGCCGGTTGATCGCTCAGTGAGCTCTTCGGAAGCGCGATAGCTAGGCTCTAAATGAAAGGTAATTGCTGAATCGCGGTAACAAATGTGTATGTGCAACGTAATCGATCTGCCTTTAAGAGATATATGTCCACAGCATGATCACCTGTTCCTTCCCTACTTCTCGCTCATGTGTGCACGGAGTCTTTAATAATGATTTAGGAGAACACCCTCGTTGTAACACACTGTCATATATGCACACAAACGCTCGCACACAGACGCACGCACGCACGCGCACACACACACACACACACACACACACACACACACACACACACACACACACACACGCAACTATATATACACAGAAAAGCAATAAATACCCTCCGCTACTTTTTATCGGATATAAATGACTAATTATAGACGATAACGATAAAATATAGCGTCGTTCATCGTGCGTTTATATAAAGGTTGTGTTAACATGATTCTTTTTGTGTTAAAGTGATAGTTTGTGGTCATGCATGCGAACACACTTATCGATTACTTCGCTGGGTAACAATATAAGTATAACACAATGAGTCATCTTGTATGTTCATGAGCAGAGATTGTTATCTCTTCGGATATACATTATACGTCGTTATGCACTTAACTGTATACAGTATCATCATTGTAGAATCGTATCCCTATATTGTAGAATCGTACACCTATAGTCTATATGTTAGGTACAATCACTACTGGGTCGTATTACATGTGTTAGGAAACAATATTAGATAATGTTTACTTTAAGAAACAACTTTTAAATGTACAAAAAAATGGCGTTTATTTTTAAGAATTCGCAATTGCCTCGTTTACGAATACATTACACACAGCAAAGGACAAGTATCTTGAATACATATACGGATTCTAGCATAGCCTAGTTAGCTAGAAACATAGGCAGCATCATATAAGAATGCAATACTTTAATAGTGTCCCAGATACAATGAAGCAGGGCACAATACTTAATTAAGCAGGTTGAGCAATGATCCGAGACAACACATTACTTTATCTACCATACGGGAAGCACGTGCCAATCTAATTGCTACCGCTAATAAACACAGATCCGAGGTGATAAACACATGCCAGTCGCAATAATGCCTGTTTATTGAGTTAACCGTTGTTTACCTTGGCCAAACACCCAACAAGGTCCTACGATTGAGCCCAGCTCAGTCGACTAAGCCTTCATCATTGGAAGCAATATCCTACCAGATAAAGGAACGACATCAGCTGAAGCGTATGCGAGTGTCAACGTACTGGAGCCAGCTGAACGCGCCACTGATGTGACCAATCGCCTCCGTCCAAGACAAGTTCCCTGGCAGAGGGGCACTGCGCAAGTCGTATATCTAAGTAGATCAGGATCCGAGGTTGCGAAACCTTTCTGATTACAATATCATGCTTAACTCAAATTCTTGTTCACAAAATAAATCTCTATATGATATTTAACCTAGAGCATGGAGTGGTACTGACAAATAGTCGTAATCCTCGGTACAGATTAATATTTAGTTCATTTGCATGTACATTTCTATTAAACATGAACTGAACGTAGAACTTCAAACGTTATATCGGGCTACACTATTAACATCGCATTAACTAGAGGATTAATTGCCAGTACAACCCAATCACTAGAGGTGATGAAGGTCTATAGCTGTGATAGACGGCAGGTGGTATGTTATAGATGTCACTCATTTCAGAACTTGGCAACATACTGTAGACAAGTGTGATGATGGATATCCCTAGAAACACATGGTAGTCACCTGTGATGATGGCTACATGTTGCATAATATAATAATACACCTGTAGATGTATTTGTAGAAATAGTAACACATGGCAAACAGCTGTAGTGATGGATACACCCATAGTACCATGCACAGTAACACATAGTAAACAGCTGTAGTGATGTATTCACGTATTGAGAGAGATGAAGTATTAATATAACCGCGTTACAAGTTCCGATATATACATAGACAATGCGGTCGGACAAGTACACTCAAGGTCCTTATCATCTTGAGGACAAATCATAGGACATCTTGAGGACGACAAATCATAGGACATATTGAGGACAAATCATAGGACATGTCGATGTCGTTACTTGTTCCCGTGTACCGTATCTTATAAAACTCATCATTTGTGTCACAAGTGCAGTTTGGACGACATTCAATCAAATTTACGAGCCTCAGTAAATGCCATTCACGACGTGCAGTAATTGTGTGTCGGCCCACTTTCAATGGACCTGTTTCAACGAGAGCACGCCTAACGGAATCTGCCTGGGAGGAAATCAGTATTCCGCTCTGAACGCAGACGGTGTCCGGGCAGACGATGCCATGAAAAGCAGACGACAGTTGAAGATGCTTCGAGACTTGATCACAATGATGAGCAGATGAATCCTTAAACATTTAAACCTCGTGCAAATATATCCTGGGACAAGACAGTAACTAGAAATGGCCCAACACGTTAGTAATCAGCTGAACTGTTTCCTGCATACTGCAAATCTCCTGCTAGAAGCAGAAGAACAAGATGACTGCACACACTGACTCGTACAGCCAGAGGCGTCACGTCCGTCATCAGAATGATGATGTTCTTGTACAACTGAAGACCATATATCTCACTGCTTTATATCTGCATTCCTGTTGTCGATGTCAGGATGTGTACGATGTAGCGCTATATTTCCAAATGTCTACCATGTACCACTGTGAGTGGTTTAGATGTGCAATAACGTTGAATCGAAAAAAGAAAGTTGAAACATTAAATCGTTACAATGTAGCGTCGGGAATACCAATAGGTTATGCATGCACACTATTATTGATTAATTTTGCACAAAAACTGAATTCCGTTATTCTGAATACTGATTGGATAGTGCGGTTAAACGTTGTACCGATTTACAATAGTGCAAAGGAGACACAAGGGCGTTCAAGAAATTAGATAACCCCAAGTCTGCGTTTCACGAAAGGGTCGTAGTAGTCAAGGCGTAAATTGCAGGAAATGGCGTAAACTAGGCTTTAGGCCAGGCTCAGAGATTATGAAACTTGCTTGAGTACGATTTCATGCTCAACTCGGAGTCGTTTTCGTAAATCCCCATGTAAAATTTGAGCTTGAGCATGAAATCGTACTCAGAAGGTTTCGCAATCTCGGCCCCAGGCCTATCTACAGGATTCTGTCGTGGATTACAGTGTATGGCGAAAAAGGATTGACGACAGTGTATGGAGACAAAGGATTGACGACTGTGTCAGTGTATGGAGAAAAAGGATTGACGACAATTGTAAAAGGAAGACGAGGCATTACAGCGACAAAAGTGGGCCGGATTTTATCACATTCTCCGCACACATGGCGCTGATGTCGAGTAGGGCTCAGGATGCCGAGCCACGATATTTCATTGTAACGTATGCGACGAAATGGCCAGAATCAACGGAGGATAGCATCACTTGACTGGGCAAATAGTCTTGAGGGAAAACGTACAACAGGCGGTCTGCAGTTCTCAATTAAGTGAATGGGTCCATTGCCCAGTGTTAATGGTTCCTGTCTTTGTCGGCACTCTGTCAGCGCCCGTTACACCGAACCAGGATTTACCTGCCCTCTGCTAAGTATATCGACCTACACCCACAACTGAGAAACGTCGTCTGGCGGTAGGATCTATCGTGGACTGTATTAATTGAGCCGTCTTGTATAGGAGATACCGGTAACTGTTTCATCATGACAATGAGGAGATAAATGACAATACAATATCCATCAATAGTACAAGTTGCACCTGCGAGATTTACTTTGGATATTATGTAATTAAAGGCTGGACATGTTTGTGCCGACTACTACGACTACTACTAGCCTACTACTACTCCTCCTCCTCCCCTACTACTACTACTACTAGTACTACTACTACTATTAGTATTACAACTATTATTACTACTACTACTAGTATTATTATTATTATTATAACTACTACTACTACTACTACTACTACTACTAGTATTACTACTACTACTACTACTACTACTACTACTACTACTACTACTATTATTATTATTATTATTATTATTATCTAAGGTTAAGGACGTGGTGTATGCATAAAAGCAAAGAACTCATTCCACCGGACAAATGTTTAACTCGGTGTATGCTATTCTATCACGTAATTGCATATAATTAAATTAATTTATTAAAAAACTATTATTTGCCTGAGGTTACGGACGTGACTAGTTGTGGCAACTTTAAATAATATTCACATCAACAGCTACAACTGAGAAACTTAATAATATTGATGCTCGTTCGTCCTTGACTAATATTACTAACTAGATAAACATTTATAAATATTTTGAATACAATTTATCTTTGATTATTCGAGAGGAAGACACTAAAGGTGCTAACTGTGCATATATAATGAAGCTATAGACTGTTTTACGCTTCATCAAAGGAAACTACGAAGCAGTATCAAAGGAAAACCTTCGCAACGCAACTTGTAAATATCTAACTCTATTAAAGCGTGATAATTTTGACAAGCAGTGAAAACATCTTGAAAGTGGCTCTAAATCCCAATTTTAAAAAAACATAAGAAAAAGAAGTTTAACGCTGTCATTGCGTCACTTTCACAGCAGTTGGTTCAGCAAGAAACAATTTCTATACAGTTGTCATTTATCTGTTGCATATAAATATGTTTGTGTCTATATAATCAGTATTGTTTAGCTTAGTTCAGCTAAACAGTTGTCATTGGCATGCTATATTTACCCATGGGCATCATTGTGTTTTGCGTACGTATGCTATTATTATTATTAGTAGTAGTAGTAGAAATAGTAGTAGTATCATTATCATTATTATTATTATTATTATTATTACTACTATTATTTTTATTACTATTATTATGATAATAATAATAATAATAATAATTATTATTATTATTATTAGTA
>JAUTBQ010205899.1:0-21907 GCA_032361185.1 Lepetodrilus ovalis | reverse complement strand
GAATTGACAGTAGATTTATTTATTACTAAATAAATTATACCAAGTACAGTGTATACATATTCTAGTCCGTAATCAATTATTTGAGTTGTATAAAGAAATTGAAAGCGCGCATGCCGAGAGCTTTGGTTGATTGAATATAATTTAACTACATTTAAAACACATTGTCGGTAATAGAAACATATCAGCATACGCATTAGGTCTACTGTTCTAGAGTTGCATACCACCATATTATCGGACATCAAGTTCATCGAAGAATGGACATACTTTCATTCATAACACGAAAAATAATTCGCAAATATCGATGTGCCACAATAACTCATACATAAGCAACAATCCGCTATACAGCTAGGTTGTTCCACTAATATGGTATCACTTTCGATCCTTATATGAGTAATATGTGTTTGTGTCACGTGAGTGGCAAATACTACATTTTACTTTTACTAGACTTTAACTTGACTTGGCATCCTTGGCCTTGAGCTATACCGATTGTATCAGTAATTATATCATCCACGGTTACTTCCCGCGACGCCGAATAGTAGGTCGGCCTGACGGGAATTTCTTTGGTACATTTGCCATTTTAGAATAACGTATTATCACTATTTTCTGATATTTAAACGATATATAGTATGGTAGTTTGACTCAAGATAAAAAGAAACACTTCCTGCTTGTAAAGGGATACTATCACAGTTATGTATGGTTGTTTTGGGCTAGTTCTTAGCCACAACTGCAAAGTACATTCACTTGACATACGTAAAGTCATGCTCGTACTTCCAAACACCTTTCCATCGCTGTATGGTAGAAAAAAATACCACTGCACCCCCACGATAATGTGAATCGAATGGGGGTTTTGTCTTAACAGTATTCAATATGTAGGCCCCTACTTTCGTTTCCTCATAATATGCATACAAAGTGGCATAACTGCTCTACGCGTTCCTTGAATTCAAAGTGGTAGGACTCTCGATTTCTTAGAATTCCTTCACAAATCAACTGATGCTTCGAAGACAAGATAGTTATGGGTCCGTAACAGTAATTCATATGCAATACGATTTTATTTGTTAACTGTTGAGTGTTGGGGAATAAGTACATCAGTAAATAACAACTTTTGGGTGTACACATCAAACGTAAATATTCTCAGACAGAAATTCGTTTGTCCGTTATATAGGTCAGCCCGCCGTGATAGTATGCCTTTAATTACTAGTATTGCTACTCTTCCCAAAAAAGTAAAACTTTTAAAACAGTAGTTTTGCTTGTGCACCAAACCGAGAAGGGTTGACGGTTTAACGGATTCCATTGTGTATAGTTCACACCTAGTGTCGGCCTCGTGGGGGAATACGCCAACATTCACATGCAGTATCAATACATGTACACCAATGCAGAAGGGCGTGCAGTTGTGTACGGTAATTGTACGTCCCTAAGTGAAACATGCAAGCAGACTTCCCCGTAGGAATTAACTGTAAGAATAACCCGTTAATACAGTATTTATACTCACCTGCCTGTGCATGCTATATCAAAGAGTAACAGGACATACAATCTAATCACTTGATCGTTAATCATTGTAACCATTGATAGTTTCGTCTTGGAATTGGGTATTTAGTCTTCCGAGGTATTTGTGTAGTACTTGCTATTTCAAAATGCCCAGAAGGTTAATGAGAATATTAAGTGATTTGTTATCATCAGATGCAGCAATTTCGGTTCGACCTCGACCTTAGGTACTTACCAAGTTCACCAGCCAGTGACTTCTGAAGGATATATTGAGTTTAGGATGGTGTGTCGGGACTACCTACGTATTATATTCACTTAGATTTAGTGTTCTGGGTATCCTTTCACTAAACTCTCTTATCTACTAAGCGACTGGTAGCACTCTCTTAGCAGTGTATTAGCTATAGGCAAAGCGAGCCCTACCAGTCTCTTAGTGGATAAGAGGGCTTCGTGAAAGGATACCCTGTCCTATATTCGGTGAGGGGAAACGACGAGTCAAGAAGGCAAGATCAGTTGTGACAGTAAATTATTGGAATTTACAAGCAGACGTTTAAAGAACCGCTAGCGACAGCGTTTCACATGTTTCAGAATCGAAAATGTTATATACTATATCATAGATATAGTAAAACGCCTTAGATACTAAGTATGTAAATATATAATGTAGCAAAGTATGACAAAATGGAAAAATAAAGGAATGTTTTAAAAAATGAAATAAATACATGTATATTTATACTAATTTTCCTTTAAAACAAATTAAACCTACACAAAAACAACAGCGATCGGTTTTTTCATTAGTCTAAATATAAAATAATTTAATTTCTATCTACAAACTCAAGAAGTTCCAAACTCCGCGTGTAGTTAAGAACAGATTATATCTTTCATTTTAGCGTAGTTACTTTTTCCCGATGCCAAGTATTCTCCATTGCGATCAGATAAATGCACCGTAGCATGTCGATGTAAAAGAAAAATCGGAACGTGAAAAGAAAGAAGAAAACGCAGCACAACTAACAGATGAAGATACGTCAAAACAATAATACTAGTAACAATAACAACAATAATAATAATAATAATAATAACAATAATAATAATTGCAATAATAATAGCAAAAATAATAATAATAATAATATTAATAATAATAATAATAATAATATTATTAATAATAATATTAATAATAATAATAATGATAATAATAATAATAATAATAATAATAATAATAATAATAATATTAATAATGATAATGATAATAATAATAATGTGCACATATATATTGTGCCAATTCCATGCTAGAAAGCAGTGATCTCAAAGCACTAAATTATTATCCTCATTAATGGATCTGCATATTCTAATGTCCATTCTCAACTCCCCGGAGAGTATACAATCTAAGCTGCCATTCAAGGCACTAGAAGGTTTTCATTCACATGCTCATTTCATCCTTCCAGGTACCCATTCACTGCTGGGTGAACAGAGACATGTTCGAACTAAGTCACTTGCCTAAAGTGACACTGTAAGTGTTTCAGCCAGACAGTAGAATGTTAAACATCCGTCACATAAAGTAATTAATTAGAATGTATATTAATTTTCCAGCATGTACTAGTATTGTCTTTTTAAAATAGTAATTCTATACTATGAATAATGCACGTTTCAAAAGAATTAATTTGACCTCAAATCATTCTGGAATGTATTCCCAAATAAACAAAATACAGTTATAACCAGGCATAAGATCAGCATACCAGTGGGCTGTATATATTATTGTCCAATCAAAATTAGATCTTTATTTGCTTCCGCCACAATTCCATGCCTTGATCTGATAGGCTGACTGTTTCCTATTAACCTTGCAATTAGCCAATCAGTTGGATCACATCATAGTAGGGAATTGTAAAAGTGATTAGACATTCAATCCCATTTAAAAAATGTAAAACCAGTTGGGAAAGGGTAAAATTAGCAATTTTCACAACAATCAAAAAGTGAATACTCCAATCAAGATATTACATTTAGTCATCCAGTGACAAATATTAGTAACTATATTATCAAAATCAGATTTGGTTCAACCCCCACAACGCCGACCCCTACCTTTTGTCTTAAAGAAAATAATTACCTCCACAGTTATATCATGATCAAATATAGGTTGTAGACATTTCTGGCAGCATATCATATTAATGTACTCAGAAATTATAATTATAATATCCTTGAGAAAAAAGTATTTTATATCGAACAAGTATTGATTAAAATGAACAGAAAAAATACAGAAAAAAAAGGCTGCAAAAATAATATTGGCACTCGAATCTGTTTTCAATGTACATCATGAGTACATCTGAACCTAAATTACCCGCATTCTCGAGGAAAAAAATTCTACCTTTTTGACCGAAATATCTATTTTGCGTATTTGCTCTGGCATCTTCTTGAAGCTTTGGCGACTAATTGCAACCTTCAAATTAGGCAAACTCTTAGATTAGATTCCCACCGCAGGTTAATGAGGAGCATAGATCCGACTAAATCTGGATAACTTCCCGCGTGATGGACAGCAGATGCTAATGAACCTTGTTGGGGGTAGGAGTAGGGGGCGAAGGAGGTGGGTTGTTGTGTGTCTGTATAAATGGTATGTTAATTCATGTAGTGGTATGGTAGTCCATGCTACTGGTATGGTAGTCACATTGTTGGTAAGGTAGTCCATATTGTTGGCATACTAGTTCATATTACCGGCATAGTAGTCCAAGTTACTGGTATGGCAGTCCACATTACTGGTATGGTAGTCCACATTACTGGTATGGTAGTCCATGTTACTGGTATGGTAGTCCATGTTACTGGTATGGTAGTCCACATTACTGGTATGGTAGTCCATGTTACTGGTATGGCAATCCATGTTTCCATGATACTGGTATGGTAGTCCATGCAGTGGTATGGCAATCCATGTTACTGGTATGGTAATCCATCTAGTGGTATGGTAGTCTATACTAATTGTATGGAAGTTGTTATACCGATATGGTAACCCATGTAGTGGTATGGTAACCCATGTAATGGTAGGGTAGTCCATTCACTGTTACAATAATCCACATACTCGTACAGTAATACACATACTGGTATAGTCATCCATGTATTGGCCTGCTAGTCCATGTATTGGCATGGTAGACCATACTGATATGGTAGTCCATATACTGATATGATAGTCCATGCACTAGTACAGTAATCCATATACTGGTATGGTAAGTAATGCACTGGTGCAGTAATCCACATAATGGTATGATAGACAGATAGTCCATGTAACTGGTATGGTAATCCATGCACTGGTATGGTAGTCCATGTACTGGTACACTAATCCAATTATTGCTATGGTAGTCCATATACTGGTATAGTAATCCATATACTGGTACTGTAGTCCATGTACAGGTACACTAATCCAATTATTGCTATGGTAGTCTGTATACTGGTATAGTAATCCATATACTGGTACTGTAGTCCATGTATAGGTACACTAATCCAAGTATTGCTATGGTAGTCCATATACTGGTATGGTAGTCCGTGTATTGGTATGGTAGTCTGTGTACTGATATCGTCAAAGTTAGGTGCCCATGTCCCTGATTCCAACGTCTCCCCTATTGTTGTGTTCAAGCATCATGCACCCTGGCAGTAGTTCAACAAGATATACCAGAATAGCAACAGTCAATCAGATTTCTAATCTGGTCTGATGAATAAATCTACATGTCATTTCAGATGTCATTTTTATTGTACCTCATATATGAAGGCATAGTTGTGGGGATGAGTTAGTTGTATACCACGTCCAGAGTAAGATTATCATCAGAATTGGAGACTAAATTAGCCCAGTTTTGTTTGAATGAACTTCCAGTGGGAATCTAACTTAAAGGTTTGGTTCCAACCTTATTCCTAGTACAAGCTACATGAGTTGCTAATAGATTGGTTGGCAGCAGGAACTAGGTAGAGGTACAAAAATTTAAAAAAACCCAACATATTTCAGTTATTATTCATAATTAACCATTAACCTGATATTATAAATTAATAACACACTATTATTATTATTATTATTATTACTATTATTATTATTATTATTATTATTATTATTATTATTATTTGTCCTCGTGTTATTTCACAGAACACATTGATAATTTTCAATGTAATTGTACTTAAAAAGTTGTGAAAGAACAGTTAAGCCAAATGTGGATATTGAATAGACATTGTACCACTACACCAAAAAGAATAGAACAGAACAGAAGAATACAGAATAGAACAGAACAAAATAGAACAGAACAGAGCAGGACCAGACAAGAATCATAAGTCTTATACCAGAACAAGACCATTATAGTTTGAGGTGTGTCAAGAAAACATATATGTGTATCGGTATATATGTTAGCTTGAAGGTATATATAAAGTAATGTTTCAATAGCATAACAAAATGAATATTTCTGTTTTGAATTGCCAAAAGGTCTGTCTGTACTTTTAATTATTAATACACCAAAATTTAAATGATGCATTGAAGTGGGTGGAAGATGATGCATATTTGCTTCAGGTGCAGCACATGCCCATTTAAAATTTAAACCCACGTGCTGCAGCAATTGTGACCATGATGGTGAAAATGGATCCAAGTGGATATTTGAGACCATTAGTTCAGATTATCTAAAGGAAATCTATATAGCAATAAAACACAGATGATCTGAAATCTATTCCTGAAATATTGACAATAGAATCTGTTATCATTTGTAGTAATTGGAAATACACTTCCAGAGCCCATCAATCACCCAGTTAAACTGTGGCAACCATGACCAAATCTACTTTGTTGCAAGCGTTACCATACATCGAGGTAACGAATTTGGTAACAATGAACCTTGACCAATGGCCAGGAGACATGATGTGGTAACATAAACAGTCCATGTGATGTCCAACAGATCCTCGGAAAGGTCAAACTCTAACGAGAATGACCAAGGGATCATTCGGAAGAAATTGCAAGATTTTCACAATCTCCAGAACGTATGGCGTAAAACAAACATAACCTCATTATACCTTTTATTTATAGAAGATCTAAAAGTACCTTTTTATTATAGACATTGGAAGCAATATTTTTAGAATTTTTTAAAGAGTTAAAAAAAAAATTACCTTTAGAAATTGTAAGAGTCAAATAAAAATAAAAATGAAGTGATAAATCAAGAAAAGATTGCCTCCAATGTGTGAAAGAAGTAGGAAGATGTACGAGTGTTTAACAAAGTTACCGTATTGGCGAACCGGCACCACGGGTAAACATTATTTATTCTGTCCCAGTCCTCAATGGACAAGGAGGTGTTCAGACCAACAAAATATCTTTAATATCAATCTCTGTTCAAATTTACATTGGTCCAGGCACGAGATGAATATTAATGGTAGATCCCAACCGGAAATTATGGATGTTAAAACTCAGAATTTCTGAGGAAAATTTTCTATAAGTACAAATGGTATGTTTCCTCAGTAATATCAACGACATTAACTCAACATTGAGTGATTTCTTGCTCAGTGTCGCACTGGGAATAATTCACCTATTCATCTATTCTCAACTATATATCTTATCTGGTAAAATATTCATGGCTACTTGTAGCTGAACTAAATGGATCACATTTCAATGACAAAAATAAACATGACAAACAATAAAAATCAAATCTTTTAAGATAAAAGGACATACGAGGAGCTCATTAAAATTATACTCAATAAATTATGTTGGGTCTTTAAAATTTCATTTTGCAAATCCACCAGGCACTTTAAAGTTTAATGAGGTACCAGTAAAGACTTATCCAATTCATCTTTAGGGTGGTTTACACACTCCAACATTCCAACAGATGTCATTATATAAAGAAAACAAAAACATACAGTAATTTTAACAAGGTTCCATTGTCAGGATGTTCAGAAAACTGGAAATGTTTGTTCAGAAATCTTTATTCAATCCTCAAATCTCTGGACTTGTATGTGAACCAATGCTCTTAGAGAATATGGAGAGGACGGTTCTTCTGAAGAATTGTATCGATCGTGTCGACATTGAGCAAATATTATGTGAACCACTTTAGTTGAGCCATTACCGATTCCGTAATGGCACTAATAAATGGTATTATTATCATCTGTGATTTTACAGGGATTAAGACAGAAGATGACAGTCATGTTTACAGCCAAACATTGCATAGGATTTACAGTTTTTAAACCTAGACTATCAATAGTCTCAGAGAGTGAACGTAAACAATTTAAATACAGTGTCCCCTCGATATAACGCTGAAGTTGAGGTCCATGACATAACCCCTGCGTTATAGTATCTGCCTTATATATTACAGGGAAATAACGAAAATAAAAATGGGATCCACGTCTGACCCCGCGTTATATCCAAATCTGCAGTGCAACTGACAGTGTTAAATCGAGGGGGCATTATAGTGCTATGAAAGGAGACGCTGAAATACTTTACCCCGTTCTCTAGTAATCTAGACTTGCTTATCTGATATAGGGGATATTTTGAATGGGAGTGTTTGGGTGAGTGAGTGAAGAGTGTTTGGGCGAGAACAAGGTGAGTCAGAGACCACCTAAAGATATATTTAAAAGAAATGTTACTGTTTCCTGGACTCAAGACTCTTGAACATGTTATTAGTATCAATATGCATTAATTTAAGTGATATTTTTTACTACTTCTTCCAATTTATTCCAACTACATAAAATTAGTATATTAAGGACATTCTCAACTCCCTGAGATCCCTGTCAAGGTTAAACATGATAGTGATCAGTTCCATGATTTCTCTACCAAGACATTCATAGATGTCATACTGGTAATGATTGGATCCAGCTGGGACATTGTGGCATACAATGTTGATACAATGTCAAAAATATGTTGGTTTTACGTTTAACATATTTTCTACATTGTATCAACATCATATCGACATTATATCAGCATTATATCAACATCGTATCGACTTTGTATCGACATCATATCGACATTGTATTGACATCATATTGACATTGTATCGACACTGTATCGACATCGTATCGACATCATAATTATGTCGCGATGTACCGGCTGGGGAGAGAGGAGTGAGGACATTTGAAGGGTTGGGGTGGTACGTTGGGGGTTGGGGTGGTATGCTTGGGCTGGGGGTGGGAGGACTTATTATTATCAATAATTCATACAATTATGCATATGCAAACCCCCATGGGAGCAGTCATTGCAGTGAAATGGGACAGTTAATATGGAGACATTTGGTGAGATTATCATTACATCTAAATACCAGTATGCATCATTGCTTTTGCTGGACATGCCATTAGGAGGGGATTGAGGAAGGGGGAGTTGGAGCTGATGGGAGTGTACTAAGAGATCTGCTATTCACTGTATACCTACACGAGGAGGCTGCTATGGAATCGGAGGAGGCTGCTATGGAATCGGTGGTTGCAGTATTGCCATATACACGTGTATTCTTCCAAGGCTAATGAGTTTGAGTCACATCAAGAATGCTAATCACCAATCAACATGGACACCATTAAGCTCAGACTCTGGAAATGGAGTCAGCGACTGGGAGGAACAGGAATATATAATTGGCTATATAACATGAATGACAGAATCAACGAGGAAGTATTTAGGATGCGCAGCTATCTGAAACTGTTCTGGATATCTGTGCGAAAATGTTATTTCAGAACCAATTCATATGCAATATTTCTGAAGTATTTTTAGAAACACAAATATTGAAAAATTGTCATTATTGACATAATAATAATAATAATAATAATAATAATAATAATAATAATAATAATAATAATAATAATTGTACATGTAATAATTTTTAAAACCTATATGTTTATCAACAAATTTATGCTTTAAAGGCATGCTATTACACCTGGTTGGCCTAAATAACATCCATACATGTAATAATAATAATAATAATAATAATAATAATAATGTAGTATTAATATTGCATCAAATTCAAGCTTGACAGCTTTGATCTTAGTGCTGATATATGTGTAGTTTATTTACATCTTAAATATTCAAGTTTTTTAATTGTACTTAGTCTATGCCATTCTGAATATAATATAGCTCTTTGGTTTGTATACCATCTTGTAAATATCCATCTAAGAATGATGCACAGTGGAGAAATAATGCCAATGTCTGTAAAGTGCTAAATATAAATGAAAGTGTTTCTATTGTGGTCTACAAACCATTGTCTTTATCTCAGTTTCCTATCAAATATTAATATGTAAATACAGTGCCTCCTCGATATAACACAGTTCTATGCACCACAGGGTCAGACGTGGATCCCATTTTTATTTTTGTTATTTCCCAATAATATCGTATAAGGCGGGTACTATAAGGCAGGGTGTATGTCATGGACCCCAACTTCAGTGCTATATCAAGGGGATGCTGTATGCGATAAGCAAGGCTAAATTTTCAAAGACAAACAATCCTGTATTATATGTACTCCAAGATCACATTTCATAATCTGAAATCATATAAATCCACCTCTTAAGAAGTAGATATATCTTTATAGCACTCCTGTTAATGCACTCTCAGTGAAATTATACTTCCCGTACATCCCAATAATCTTATTAAAAACTACTATTCGACTAGTTGAGTTGATATTAATATAACATCACATGCTTCCCGATGCCCCAAGGGGAAACCACACACACACCTTATCTTCATCACTACCAATGTTAGGTTTCATTTGGTTTCTACGGCGAACTTTCTGCAATATTTCGGCCGCAGGGCACTGAAATTTCATTAAATATGCACCGCCAGTAGATTTGACTCGGAAAGCGCATATTTGGCCAAGTGGGTAGATTATGGCTCAAAGGCTCGGTGGATTGGGATATCATATCGGCTTCATGTCTACTTCACAGCTGTGAGATGGCAGTGCGCTCTGTAGCTTGTGTGTATACGGCCTCCAGCTGACGAAATTTCCTTCAGTACAGTAATAATGCTAGGGCATGTAGCCTACTACTTGGAACTGAAGACATGGTTGATTGCACATATAGTGTACTATACTCAACAAAATAAAATAAGGGCTGAAAAATATTTTGTGGTGAAGCTTTCCAATACTGGAACTAGATTTGAGGAATCTGGTGCCATTCTTCTTCCATTGTGTCTGCGAGTTCTCGAAGAATACCTGGAGCCAATAGAGATTTCGAAATCCTTTGGGCTTAAAATTATTTTAAACCAAGTCTAAATGTCTAGAAACGCTACTGTCCCATAAGTAATTTAAGAAAATAAAGAAAAAAAAAACCTATTTGAAATTTAAAGATAAATAATCTCTACAAATAATTCACACCATGTATAGCGTAGATGTGATGTCCAGCTTAAGTGTGTGAGGAATGTCTCCCAATACGCCTATGAAACACAAGCACGTTATAGGTGAAACATTGCGGTGGTGGCATTGGTTTTGCAAATAATCGCCTTTCTTAATGACCTCATCAATTTGAGGACAATGCCTTTCAATGTGATCTAAGCACCTCAGAGAGGCAGCAACACTACAATTTATGAAGATTACCTAGCTTGAGCCTTAGCTAGAAGTCCGACTGTGGGACTACACATGAGTCTTCGTGGACAGACTAAAGACAATTGCTTCCCCTAATAACGACTTGTGCACTGACAATGGCATTATTCATAAAATAATAGGCGCCAATTGAGAGTAGTTGTCTGGATTACAGCATTCACCACTGTATATACAATGATAACGCTGAATTGTTAAGTTTAATAAGCTTATTGTGGTAAATTTTGATATATAGGGAGTGTAAGTCTCGTCTGGTGTTAATTCTGGTGACAAGTATGGCTCGCGACATTTTTTGTGACATTTTTGCACACTTAGATTTTGTGTCTACTTACACTCCCTATAAAAAGAGGTTTCTAATCATTCAGCAAATGATTTGAAGGCTTAGCCTAATCATATTTTCGGTAAACTGCATTTATTGTATACACTTGATTAAATAACAAATTATAAAGCTTGTTTTGGTCTCAGGAACACAGACGTTGGCCACTTTAATATTGTCACAGGATATATTTCATATCTTGTTCTTATAAGAAATCACTATGTGGCATACTACTACTCCTGAAACATATTTTAGATAGAGTTCATAAATCATAAAACAATTTGGTAGTACAACATTGGGTGCCATAGTATAAAGGACTGTACCACCTAGGATTCAAACCAAACTTACTGGATTGCGAGTCCAACACTCTACCAACTGAGCCAAAGGGGAGACCAGTATATCATATATCACACCTGGTGACAATACCAATTAATTCAATCATCTATTTCCTGTGAATATAACCTTGGTGACACCATTTCTTCCAAGATGGATGTCACATCAATAAAATTAAGTTCACTGTGACATATACATATAACATGAACATGAAAACTGTAAGGTGATGAAAAATCTTTGAAAATACTACTCAGGACACTATGAAAAAATACTTCAAAGGAATAATTCTCTGCATATAGAAGTCATTTAATTATATATTGATTTTTTTACAGCTAATATTCTGAAGGTCATCAAGTAGTTTCTTGATTATGAATACACCACTGATGTAGATATATGTTGTGTTCTAGCTTTATAAAATAGATGAATGAAATTAGTTGCTTTGTTGTAGTACTTAACTATGTTCATAGTACTCACATGAAACAGATGATTGAATTGATTGATAACATGATTTATGAACTCTATCTAAAATAAGTTGTAAGCCCAATAGCATCTATTGTCTACCACATCAAATGAAATATGCCTACAGGTATATCTTGTTTCATATTCCTGCTAATGATGATAATACTGTTGTAAATGACAGGACCATTTTTTTTGTATAGGGAAAAGGTCATTGCCTGTCAAGGTTACTATATATTCTGTTACAACTATCTTTCCCTGACAAATGTTATTTATGTAGATATTTTTAGTAATCTAGAAATATACTTTTCATCATAATTAATTACATCAACCCTCTGACAATGTTGAACACCGTTCTGATAAAAATTTCTGTTTTATGCTTGGATTCCCTGCCAATGTCCCATAATGTTTTATGTTCCTGTAAAAGAGGAGCATCTTAGATCATACCCAACTACATTCCCAATAAAATGGTGGTCTGTTGACCAACAAAAATGGGTCAGTATTTTTAAAACAAAATACTGCTGGTATAATTAGAAGAGAGCATTGTTGACATTGGCCATTCAGCATCCTATTACACATATTAACGTATATTTAGTCATAGTTTTCCCTTCCATATAATATTATATAAAATTCAGTGTTCGCAATTAACACTCGCCCTGACCATTTCTCCCAATGGTAAAGGTATCCCAAGAACGATTAGAAATTCATAAGATTTGTTATTTGTATCAATATTTGGGCGAGTATGTTTTAAAGTTAGTTTCTATCCCTGAAATTAATAAATATTAAAACAATATGTAATATATTTCATACAAAGATGGGTGAGATATTCCCGCTGTGACGTAAAGCGATAATTCAATCAATCATAAAGTAGCAAAGATAATAATAACATAATCATAGTATAGCAATAAAACAAGTCATAAATCATACTACATGTATCTCATCTTTTACTACTAGATATTAACATTTCTGACTTTATACTACAAATCTAAATATATTCACAACTTATCAGAATACTAGTATGCAATCAGTCTGTGTCTAAGCTATTAAATTCACATTCAAATTGAGCTTACAGATAAGTATTGGAAAGCTGTATGTATTGATGTTTCAACCATTCAATATGTATACTAAGGTTTCTTTAAGGCCAAACCAATCTGAATAATGGTTTCATGAAATGTTTCACCTACGGATCAACATCATAAATACAATTGCAAACATACAAATCTACACCTGGAAGTTAACAAAAAAAATACATGTAATTCCAGACTTTAAAATTAATGTAATCTCCACCGATTCATTAAGAAATTTATTTATAAGGATTGACTGTCATCTTTTTAAGTTCGAGGTATATGAATGTAAAAACCGATGTGCAAACTTTTGTATGAACCGCTTCACGGTTTCATGCAGTTTGCACATTGGTTTTTATGTTCATACTTTGATGAACGTAAAGAAAATGACAGTCAATCCGTAATTAAACAAGCTTAATGTAATCACTTATTGAATAACTGAACATAGAATCCAACATTCTGAAATGTTCTATAAGAAAAAATTGACAAAGATGGGGGTCCATGAAACTGGCAGTGAAGGTGGTCTAGCCAAAACTCATCGTAATCTCTGATGTACATCTCAAGAAAATAATCTATCATTCTGTAGAGAAATATAACATTTATTAGACAAGCATAATCAGTTTATCCAATCATATAGATATATGATGACATTTCAAAGTTGAGCAAGGGCAGAAGCATAATCTTGATAGAGATGTGCATACATCTTAAAATAGACATGGTTTTACCTTGAAATGGAATTATTGAAATAGACATGGTTTTACCTTGAAATGGACATCTTGAAATAGACATGGATTTATTTTGCAAATGATTACTTGCATATTTTTTTGTTAATTGAAATAGACATGGTTTTATCTCAAAATAGACATGGTTTTACCTTGAAATGGACATCTTGAAATAGACACGGATTTATTTTGCAAATGATTACTTGCATATTTTCTTTTGTTATATGAAATAGACTTTGTTTTATCTCAAAATAGACATGGTTTTATCTTGAAATGTTAGCTTGCAGATTTCAATTTATGCTTCATGCCTCTGCTTACAGACAGATACGTTCGTTCATGGATCAGTTTACAAAACATCACCACATATGTCAGTTACAGCCTATGGCAACATGCTATTTGCTTAGAAGTATGATCACACTTTAGAAGGACGATCACACAATATTATTAGAATGAAACACTGGCATCACATATTGCATGCAAAATTGGAATGGCGTGTGCAATATCAGAGAGTATATTAAGTCAAATTCAGCAACTCTGAATGTCCTTCCAAGCAAAATGGAATAGAATGGCATTATTTCCAGGGAAATGCCAAAGGTTGCAAATTATCAAGATCACTGAATTCCAAAGAGACCTGACTCCAACTATGCTTAGGGCTAATCAAGATTATCAAAACAATTCTCATTTGTCAACCTCCCTGAATCTTCCATGTACATTGCTACAACAGATCATCTAGTAAATTTGCTGTGAAAATATGACATTTGTTAATATATTGATCATGTAGAAATAGTAATAATCATCCCTAGAAGTCAGTTCTGTAATTGTCCATGAATGACATTGGTAATAATATTTTCACTATAATGCCCATTCTTTGCACTTGATCAATATAATCAATGCTATAATATAGGAATAATTAACATGGTAGTAACTATTTACCAAGCATATTCATATGGATCTTACGATAATTTACCAGTATATGGATCATGCTTCAACTGTAGATTCATGTTAAACAAATACATCAACAGAACCCAATGATAAATGTTACCTACCGGTACTCATCTACTGGATGTATAATTATAAATAATATACAACACAACTAAATTATACAAAAGGTAGATTAATTGTATCATTTGCTTGTCTCAATAAGACACTTGTCCGTTTTCCTTATAAAAATTAGGCACAATTCTTTGTCAACTTTTAATACATTGGCGCCCTAACCAGGGTGATGATGGCAGAGCCAACCCACAAGGTACTAAAGGGAACCAGACGAATTAAATGCCATAGCCAAAAATAAACTGAATTGGAGGCACTAGCCTTCTGGCGTAAGACTAGCAGCCACCTATCCTGTATGGGACAAGAACTTGCCAGTCTTAGCAAACCTTTGTAAGCATGTTTAAAACTCAAATAAAAAAAACCCAGACATATATATCCATGTTGGTCACTACTATAACTGAGGACCGTGCCAATACTGGGATTCAAACCCGAATATCTTGAATCCGAGTCCAGCTCTATACTGACTGAGTAAAAGACAAGTAGGAGCATTTTATTTCTCTTGTCTTTACAGTGTCCCCTCGATTTAGCACGGTTCGATACACAGCAGATTTGGATATAAGGCGGGGTCAGACATGGATACCATTTTTAGTTTTGTTATTTACCCCAACTTCAGCGCTATATCGAGGGGACACTGTGCTTACATCAATGTACAGTATATTACATGTGTGATGTCCTATTTAATATCATCGACGCCTATGGGTGAGATATTCCCGCTGTGACGTAAAGCAATAATTCAATCAATCAATTTAATATCAACTTTATGTCCCAAATGTAATAATTTTTGCACGAGCTTCAGCTAGTGCAAATAAAATAATTTCCTGAGGGACATAAAATTTATATTAAATAGATCATCATGTAATATCCTATTTATTGACCAAGATGTAATTTAAGTAATAAGTATGCCTAAAATTAATAAGCTTGTGATCAAAGGAACTCGGATTCGTTGCCGATAGGCAAATTTGTGACGTAGCATCTATGATGTCACAATGCATCTTCGACGTCAATTCATTGTCAGCAGTGTTATGTACCCAGGGGACCTATTCTCGAAACCTTCTTACGATCTTTTTAGCCTAAAAGCGTGCATAGCATGTGCTATAGGTGTCCTTAACGTTGTCGTACAATCGTAAGAATGTTTTCAAGAACAGGTCCCCTGGTGGTGTGATCTATGGTTTCAATACGTCATAATTTGAAACAACCTGCTGGGCTGACAAAGGGTACAACAGGAGGCGAAGACTGCTCAGGCCAGGGTATCGATTAACATATGATTTGAGAGAGGGGTTGGGAGGCAGTGGGGTTAGGGTTAGGAGCAAGATGTCAGTTTTCAGCAATTAATAAACTTCTTTCCTATATCTTTGATCGATGTACCACATGGTGGCCATGTCATCTCAACACATACATCAATGTCCACGCTTCTGTCAGACGTTCCGTTGATTACATTAAGTGATGTCATTACACATTTAAAAATCATAATTCCGTATGGAGATGGATATTTAGAAATAAATGTACCTTCTTCAAATGCTTTAGCAAACAGCCTTCAAGCATATATTGAACAATATATAATTTATCTATTCAGCAAACATTTTCTGTGATTAAAACAATTTCTTCTAATGAAACTAATGTACTTTTTGGGTTTTACAAGTTTATTATATGCATTTAAAAAATCAATTATTAATTATTAAAATAATGAATAGAAAATATGAAAATTTAAATAGAATGAAGTTTGAATGTTGTATGCTTTTGCTGATGTGCACAAGTACAATGCAATATGATTGCGTGATAAGTTCTGATTGCTTCAAATTGACACATTGCAATAACTACATCCCAATAACCTTGACATCTGAGACGACTAGACGCCACAAGCTATCACAGATTACTAAAAGCCATTGCCCTGGAAGTATGGCATCTTTCGTACAAGTTTAAATTTCAATTTCCTTTCTCGCTGAAATCTCCTGTAACTAATACCACCAAAATAAAACACATTTGGTTACATTTCAGAGGTGTGAGATTACTGCCTCACCAACTGTTTAAGATGAAACACTTTTTCGACGAGTCTGGGAAATTGGGTGCACGTCACATGATTGGTAAATTTAAGTAAGGCTAGCAACTTTTGCTTGAACATGAATTTTGAGCAGCAGGTTATTTTTAAATAGGAAAAAAGATGCCATCACCCCATGCACGATGATGATAGCAAGTGCAAGTGTTGAGACAATCATAATAACCCAGGAATGTAGTACTGATACCCAGTTAACTTACAATGATAATGCTGACAACATTTTGCTGGTGTGACAAAACTGAATTGGAAAAGCTGTTCTTGTTATCACAATAGGGCCCTGAGTGACGGCAGTTTAAATCTATCTTTCAAGATGTTCAAGGATGATAATTTCTCAAATTGACAATGACTGATAGACCTGTTGAGTTAACTTTTAAATGGACTCCCAAAAAATCTTGTAGAAAACACAAAGACGTCATCAATACAGTGATAAAAATGTTCTCCAAATGTTCTCCTTTAGTTTTGCAGTCGTTGTTATTTGCATGCAGAGCACGTGATACCGATGTCTAGCACGTGACGTTACCTTTGTCACCTTCACCTTCACAACAATGATTGACAGAATAGGTACTTCAATGTTATTGTGTAGGTATACATACAGTGCCCCCTCAATATAACACGGACCGATACACCGCGGATTCGGATATAAGGCAAGGTCAGACATGGATCCCATTTTTATTTTTGTTATTTCTCTGCAATATCATATAAGGCGGGTACTATAACATGGGGATATGTCATGGACCCTAACTTCAGCGTTATATCGAGGGGACACTGTATATGTATGTATTTAGTGAGTACGGACCACACAGTTTCAGGACAATATCGGTATCGTTGCTTTGACAAAACTGTCTACCTGGAGTACTGGGGTGAAAATAATGGCCCCCTATGTCAACACACATAGGAGAGATGGAGTTACCTACCCTGATCTGTTTGATCCAGTTGATGACGGTAGACTCCAGCACGTGTAGCACTGCTGCCCGTCTGTTGGGAGAAATGGCCGCCTCGGCAAGGACCTCGATTGACGGCATGCTTAACACTATCTTACCCTGGAGGACAATACAGCATTTTATTAAAATACACATTGTATTAGATAATACAGCATCTTCTTACCCATAATGGCAAGCATCTCCCGGTTCGTAATATATTCATATGAACCGTACGGTTAGTGTCACTTGACACACTTTCCTATAATGTGATTGGCTGACCTTCAACTCTAACCTCGCTACTTAACACTGCAGACCATGAATTGACATTGTACATGCATTGTGACATCACAGAGGATATGTCAAAAATATTTTTTTTCGTTTTAGCGTAGCATCTGATACGTTTGATCAAATTATGTTGCTTTTTTTGACGAAAACTACATAAATGACACTTTGGGTAAGAAATAAGATACTAACCAAGCTTCCATTTCGTATCAGATGTATAGTATGCCCTCGTGCCATAAGTTTTGTTTCGAGCTTGCCAAGGCTTTCTCAAAACCAAAATTATGTCACTCTGGCATACATCTAAATACGAAATGGAATCTCGGTTAGTATCCTAATACATGTAATATGAAATCTAGCAAAATAAAAATAATAAATAAAACATGAACACGATTCCACGCTCAAACTGAAATTTCATGTGGGAAATTGTGAACAAAACTTTGAGTTAAGTATGAAAACGTACTAAAAAATGTTTCATAATCTCAGAAAGCTCTCTTATCCACTATGAGACCATTGCATTCTCATAAATGCATGAGCGCCATGTACTAGAGATCACTATGAGAGTGCTTATGGTCTCATAGTAGATAAGAGAGCTTCGAGAAACGATAGCCAGAGTATCCTTTCACAAAGCTTTCTTATCCACTAAGAAACTGGTAGCGCTCTCATTACCGATTACTAATACACTGCTAAGAGAGCGCTACCAGTCTCTTTGCAGTAAGAGAGCACTACCAGTCTCTTAGCAGATAAGAGAGCTTTTGTGAAAGGATACCCTGGTTGCTAATGCTAAAATTCAATGTTGGCGAAACTTATCCAATAAAAAACTGGCAGCGCTCTCATTGCCGATAGCTAATACTGCTAAGAGAGCGCTACCAGTCTTCTAGCAAATAAGAGAGCTTTTGTGAAAGGATACCCTGGTTGCTAATGCTAAAATTCAACGTTGGCAAAACTTATACGACATAAAATCCAGCAGTACGCACCTTCACATGTCCTTGTGTGACTTCGACGGATGCCATGAGGCGGTGGAGGATATCCATGATGCGGTCGCCATTGATGCCGGCATCGATGACGCTGGGGTGGTTGGTGCCGAGCAAGGGGAGGTAAACCTCCCTCACCATCAGCTCCAGATGCTCCAGAGGAACGTTGGTACAGTCCATGTAAAACACCTCATTGTCTACAACACAGACGCCACATGATAGAAGTCGGGAGAATACCTGTAGGCTTATTAAATCCCGCGTCGAATTTTACAACAAAACTGTTTTGATATGATTTCTTACTCAGCTAATATATTCTGCTCACCAGCCAACAAAATTAACACTTTAAAGTTAAATTCGATCACTGGGCTCAATAATTGTAAAGTAAGACAATATAGAGTATGGTTTTGAGTTGAGATTGAAAAAATGTTTCGTAACTTCAGAGCCACCTCCCCAAGATTATGAAAACCTTTTAAGTACAATTTAATTTATGCTCAAAGGGGATTTGTGAGAGAAAAAAAAAAGAGTTTAGCATCAAATATTACTAAAAATAAATAAATCATAATTTCGGGGCCTGCTTACATTTTGAGAGAGCAACCACAGCAAAATGATCCATAAATTGATTGTTCTACATTTACAGTGAATTAGCAACACTCATTGTGTCTAGTGTTCTATGACATCAGACTCTGGACACCGAGATTACAAATCTTGTGAACATGATTTCATGCTCAACTAAGATTTTCTATGTGGATTTATGTACACCATACATGAAATCATACTTAGAAAAATGTCACCATCTCTGGGTCAAGCATGTACAAAGCTCTAGACTAACATACGCCCGACGTACAAAGCTATAGACTAACATACGCCCGATGTACAGAGCTATAGACTAACATATGCCCAACGTACAGAGCTCTAGACTAACATATGCCCAACGTACAGAGCTCTAGACTAACATACGCCCAACGTACAGAGCTATAGACTAACATATGCCCAACGTACAGAGGCAAGTCAAATTGCACAGCGGGCAACCAACTTTTTAACATAGCACGTTTGGTGCCTTTCCAACTTGCCCTGACTAGCACTGTGGGCAAGTAACTAATAACTTGCCCAGACTAGCACTGTGGGCAAGTAACTAATAACTTGCACTGACTAGCACTGTGGGCAAGTAACTCTAAATATATTAGTCTGCTGCTCTCCATGTACATATTTGATTTCTTCTTTTATTTAATTTTTTTTTTAAACTTTCAACGGTAATGTTTTACATCAATTTAATGCTGTAGACAAAAAGTAAGCTTCATTTCTGGTCATGTCTTGCTCCATCAAGCTACCAAACTGGATTGAATAGACATCACAGGGATAGAAACTAACTTTAAAACTTACTCGCCCTATTAGTGGTACAAATAAAAACAAATATGAATTTCTACTCGCCCTTTGGATACCTTTAGCAACGGGAGAAATGGCCCAGGTGAACGAGCGATTGTTAATTGCGATCCCTGACTAGCATCAACATCAAAAATTAAACTTGGTAGTCAATGTACAAACCCATATTGTCCTTAGACAGCTTGGTTCCTGGATTACACTTGAGGAAGAAGATGGACTTTGAGTTGATATCCTGTGGTGGCTGTAGCGACGCAACAAATTCTCGCTGCGGACGCATGTACAAAAATAACTTCTTGATATCTTCATTGTTGATGAACTCATAAAAGGCAAGTCTGAAAAATTATTGATCATAAATTTAAGTTTATTCAGTATGTTTGTCATTAATAATTTTATCATTTCCATAATAAAAGTATTGATGTATAATTTTGTTGTTATCAGTGTACTTAAGTGAGTAATATGTTCAGTGATCGAAATAGAAGGGGTCCTGGGGGTCATTTGAAAACCTGCAATGTTAAAGGTATCTGTGTGACCCCCTGAAAATAGCAGATTTTACCACCATTATTATATTGGGCCTGACCCCCTGACTATTTGCTTGTATTTCGAACACTGATGTTGATCATTCTACAACAATAAAAGGAAAATAGAAGAATACAGTAAAACTGTAAAACATTGAAAAAGCAGAAAGATTCAAATTAATTGTGTACCTATTGTCGTCATTTTGAAACAAGTTCTTGAGTTCTTCATTCCTAGGTCTTAATGAAGAGTTGATTCTGGTTTCCAACCAACGTAGTCTCTCGTCCATGTTGACGCTAATGTATAATTCTAACTGGGGTATGCGTCTGAAAAATAATTTGTACAATGTTAAGGCATACACATATTTATTGTCGTTTTGGATTAGTTCTTAGCTACAAGTGCAAAGTACATTCACTTGACATACATAACATCATGATTGTACTTCCAAAAACTTTTCCACCACTGTATGGTAGACAAAATTCCACATCAACCCAACGATAGAAGATTGATTTTGACAACCTGAATATGGTCATATTTTATTTTGCTTCATATTAAAGGCATACTATCACATATATTTATGGCGTTTTTTTACTAGTTTGTGACCAAATCTCACGACCTGTACCGAGATATGCATAAATCCCTAACGTCAGGGGTCAAGGTGTCACGTGACATTAATACAATACAGTAACAAACATGTTATTGTCACATGACGTGTTGACCTCTGACGTCACGGATTTATGCATATCTCAGTACAGGTCGTGAGATTTGGTCACTTGATGATAGCAAACTGGCGCAATGAAAAAGTACGAATATTTGAAAACAGAAATTCTCGGGCCGATTACATGGATGGATAAGTCGATCTATTAGCATGATGCATGTT
>JAUTBQ010205898.1:0-57877 GCA_032361185.1 Lepetodrilus ovalis | reverse complement strand
GAAGAGTACCTACAAGTTTGCGACGATATAGACGATAACAAAGAGATGTTAGAAGATAAAGAGCTTGGAGAGTTAGCCAAAGAAGAGTTAAAAGAGTTAGAGCCTAGAAAACTAGAGATAGAAGAAGAGATAAAAATCCTTATGCTTCCTCGTGACCCCAACGACGATAGAAATATCTACCTAGAGATGAGAGCAGGAACAGGTGGCGATGAAGCCGCACTGTTTGTAGGTGATCTCTTTAAAGCTTATGTAAGATATGCAGATGCAAATGGCTGGAAAGTAGAAGTCATGAGTTCTTCAGAGGGTACAGTTGATGGTTACAAAGAGATGATAGCCCTCATAAAAGGTGAAGGTGCTTACTCTAAACTAAAACACGAAGGTGGGGTACACAGAGTTCAAAGAGTTCCTGCCACAGAAAGTCAAGGACGAGTACACACATCAGCTATCACGGTTGCAGTTATGCCAGAGGTTGATGATGTCGAGATAGAGATAGATGAAAACGACCTAAAGATAGACACTATGAGAGCTTCAGGTTGTGGTGGACAGTCAGTAAATACAACTGATAGTGCTATCCGCATCACTCATATCCCAACAGGGCTTGTAGTAACAAACCAAGATCAAAAATCTCAACATAAAAATAGAGAAAAAGCTATGAAAGTTCTAAAAGCTAGACTTTATGACCATGAGATGCAAAAACAGCTAGATGAAAACTCAGCTGATAGAAAATCCCAAGTAGGCTCAGGAGACAGAAGTGCCAGAATCCGAACTTACAACTTCCCACAAAATCGTATCTCAGACCACCGTATAAACTTAACACTTTATCGTCTTGATGCTATCATGGAAGGTGGACTTTTTGATGAGATTATCGACCCACTTATACAACACTATCAGACAGAGATGATGACTGCGGCTGGACTTTAAAGTTTTTCTCTAAACTTATTTTAGTGTTTTTTTCTTTTTGTAGTTTTGTTTCTAAAATAGCACCACATAGTCTTTCGACAACAGGTATAGATACACTATTTCCAATGAGTTTCATCCATCTATTTCTTGAATTTGGCAGTTTAAAATTTTTGGGAAATCCTTGAATTAGACATGCTTCACTTTTTGTTATCTTTCTATAACATTCTTTTTTATAAATCTCTTCTAAAAATTGATTTCTATAGTCTTTTGAATAAGGTATATCTTTTAATGCGATATAATCATTAGAGTCACTTGCCACCAAAGTGGGATAGACATCAGAACTTGGTAGAAATATTCTATTTACCCCAAATAGTCCCGTACTTATTTTTGTATTTTTAAAGTCATATCTTATTTCAATACATTTTAAAATATTTTTATTTTTTAGAGATTCTATAGTTTTTATGATAGAATTTTTATTTAGTTTAAGTAATTTATTGGTTTTTAGGTGATCTAAAATTAATTTATTGTCAATATTTTGTTCTAGAAGTTCTTTTTCTTCTTTAGAAAAGTCCTTGAAAAGTTTTTTATCAATTTTAAATGTATACTCTATTTCTTTTATAATGTTTAATTTTATCAGTTTTGTTAAATCATCAAGTACGATAGATGGATCAAGTGCTTGAAAGTGTTTAAGTGACAATGGATTACCATCTAATTTTCCATAAGCACTTTTCCTACGATTTTTTAAAAGTAGATAGCAAATCTCTTTTTGTTTAGTTGTTGTATCTAAAATATCCCATGTGTGGATAGTAGTATGACCATTTCTTAAGTCATTAAATAAAAAATAGTCGTTATAACCATTTTTACTAGATAAACTCATGTTTTTACCAATATTATTATTGGTCAATTTTAAGTTTTTTGATAATTGAATTTTTATATCCAGTACATCATATAGTTTAGTTTTTTCCTCTACATGTTTTGGGATTTTAAATCTTTCAAAATTTTCTTTATCTTTAAAACCAACGATATAGACACGAACTCTATTTTGTGCTACACCATAATCAAAAGAGTTAAGTGTGTAGAAGTCTGCATGATATCCAGCTTCTTTAATTCTTTTTAAGATGTAAGTTAAAGCTTCTTTATTTCTCGGATCTACTAACCCTTTGACATTTTCAAAGATAAAAGCTTTTGGTTGAGATTGTTTGAGTAGATAGATAGTATCGTTCCATAGTTGCCCTCTATCATCATCAAACCCTAGATTTTTACCTGCTATTGACCAACTTTGACATGGCACACCTGCTGTTAAAATATCACAAGTTGGAAGAGTTTTTATTTTGGTAATATCTCCAAAATTGTTTTCTGGTTTTTCATTAAAGTTTTCACAATATGTTTCAATAGCATCTTTATTGATTTCACTATATCCTAGACATTTTCCACCCTGATTTGATAGTGCTATTTTAAATCCACCAATACCAGCAAATAAATCAATAAATGTAAATTTCATTTGAGTATTTTCTCTTTATCTTGCATTGGAGTAATACCTAAAAATTCTTTGTATATTCTATCTTTATATACTTGACCAAGTGTATTTATCTCTGTGATAAATTTATGATAAGTTCCTTCTCCTCCTATGAACTCCCAAAACTCATCTCCTATCAAAACTGAACTGTCATTTTTCATATCAAACCATCGAAGAGGAAAGCTCCAGTTGTAATCTTCTTTTTTACCATAAGGATTATATGCTAGGGCATAGTAAGCAAAGTCTACTTTTTTAGGATGCATTGCCAATAGTTTAAATATCTTCTCTTTACTTACTTTTGTTTGGTCACTGTTTGGAAGAGGTCCTTTAATCTCAAAAGCATACTTTTTACCACTCTTTTTGCTATCTATAAAAATATCACAAACCACACTCGTGGGAATTGGTTTACCTTTGCCTTCTAAAATGTATTTTAGTTCTCCATCCCAGTCGGGTTTGATTTTATCTTTTCCTTTGTGTTCAAGCTTATTTAGCACTTCTTGGATTCGTCTTAATCGCTCACTTCCAACTTCTCCTATGATCGTATGACCTTTTTCACAGTGTCCATGTGCTTCAATAGCTACAACTTGGGCTAATTTTTCCCAAACACCACCAAAAGGGGTTACAAATCTTCTCTCAAAATGAGAACCTTTAAATATCTCATCAGGAACTAGTGCTGCATATAGAGGTTTACTTGCATGGTGTTTCTCTTTGATAAATGGATCAGATATTAAAACTTTATCCATGACTTTGTCCATTAGGTCTGAAACAACTTTTTTGATGGCTAAGTTCATTTTTTTATCTGATTTCATAAAGCACCTTGTATCTAAAGATTATAACCTATCCTAACAAAAAAATTTGCATTAGTCAAAAAATATTACAATTTGAAATATTAAAGTAAAAACGAACTAACCAAGCCTATCAGCCCACCAAAAACGCCTCCCCAAACAACAAGCCAACCTAAGTGTTCTTTCATCAAGTCTTGCATCATCTCTTTCACCATTTTAGGGCTTAACTCATCTAGCCTTTTTGTTACTATTGATTCTATGGAATTTATCAAATCGTCACTAAGTGTTGAGTTTTGTACATGGTGTTCTAGTTGTGTTTTAAATGTATCACTTCCTACTATCTTTGTTACTGCTGATTTTAGTTTTTCGCTAAATGGCTCTCGAAGTGCTTCAAGTGCTGATTCTCCTCCGAACATTCCTAACATATTTCCAAACTGGCTCTCCATGACGGTTTTTGTCAGAGCGTCAAAAGCAGGAGTAAAGTCTGCACTTTGAACTAGTGGAGATAAGTCTAGTTTCTTCTCTTCTTGAGCAAAAAACTTATTTAGCTGTTCATGGGTAAAAAACTGTTTCATTATCATGTTTTTGATAGCTATCTTGAACTCTTCAAACTTTAGTTCTATGACACCTGAACCGTAAAAAAAAGGTACTTTTTCAAACAACATGTGTATGGCTATGTTGTTAGTTAATGCACCAGAGAGTGCAAAAAGACCTGTATATAAAACATAGTGAGATATATTTTTAGGTAAAACAAAAGAGAGTAAGATGATGAGTATTGATGCGATATTTGTTATTAATGATTTATTCATGAGTGTATTTTATAAAACTTTGTTTAAAATACAGCCATGAATTATCGCCAAATGTGTTATAAGTGCAATCGTCCACAAATTGCTTGTTTATGTTCTCATATAACTCCTATAAAAACTAAAACCTTATTTGTCATACTTATGCACCCTAAAGAGTATAAATATATCAAAAACAATACAGGTCGTTTAACTCATCTTTCACTTGAAAACTCTAAACTTTTTGTAGCAGTTGATTTTTCAAATCATAGCCATGTAAACGATATCATAAATGATAAAAACAATCATTGTGTCATACTATATCCATCAAATGATAGTCTCTGCATAAATGAAGAAAAACTACAATTAGAGGGAAAAAATCTTGTAATTTTTATCATAGATGCTACATGGGACAGTGCAAAACCTATACTTCGACTTAGTAAAAACTTACACGATCTTTCTCGGATATCATTTACTCATACCAAAACTTCTGCTTATAGTTTTAAGCGTCAACCTTTTAAAGAGGCATTATCAACAATGGAATCAACTGGGTGTGTTTTAGATATATTAAAAAAACAAAATTTAGAAACTATCTCATCTGATAAACTTGATAATTTTTTAAATCCTTTTAATGAAATGATAAAGTATCAGATGGAATATGTAAACTCCCAGCCTAGATTTAGAAGTGGCAATGATTGAACCAAAATTATGCAAATTGTAAACACTCTATGAAATGCCCTATTGCATAATTTGGATATACTCTCACAAAGGAAGAAAATGAATTTTACAGACTTATCTGATATAGACAAGAAACAATTACATAAAGAGATATTATCTAACGCTCAAAACTTAGGTGGGGAAAATGTTTTTCTTCAGATGATTGAAGATATTAGAGAAGGTGGAAAAGATTTGCTTTCAGAAAAATCAACCGCTTTTCGTTTTAATGGTGGAAATATATCTTGGAATAAATTTATCTATAAAGAGACACTTTCATTGCTTTTATCAGCTGTAAAAATAGATGGTGATATATTTGATGGGTTAAATTCTAAAAAACAGAAGACAACTTTAAATATGCTAAAGACGCTAAAACCAGTTAATATAAGAGTAAAACCTAAAAATATCAAAGATGGTGAGGGGTTTACACTCTCTATCGTAGAAACGGATATAAAAGATAATGCAACTATATCTTTGATGTTTAAGATTATCTTTTTTTATGATATAAAATTTGCAAAAGATGCGTTAGATTATGATAAGTGATGAAAATGATTTTTTTGCTGAAGAGTTCAAAAACTTAGACTACTCTTGTCAAGATATAGTTAGTAAAGATTTTGATGATTGTAGTTTTGAGGATTGTGATTTTAACCATGTGATGTTTAAGAAGTGTCGATTTGTTGGGTGTAGTTTTAAACATTGTAATTTAACTCTTATGAATGTTTTAGATAGTCAGTTTTCTGATATACGGTTTGAGGATTGTAAGGTTATCGGAGTTGATTGGACTAAGGCTTCATGGGAAAGTTTGACTATTCGACCTATGAAGTTTTTTAACTCTGTTTTAAATGACTCATCTTTTTGGGGATTAAAACTAGAGTTCATAGAGATAAAAGAGAGTGAGGCTAAAGAGGTTGATTTTAGAGAGTCAAACTTATCAGGTGCAAATTTTTACTCAACTGATTTTGAAAATGCCCTTTTTAGAAACAGTAACTTAACCAAGGTAAACTTTGCACAATCAACAAACTTCGATATAGATATAAAAACAAATGAGATAAAAGGGGCTAAATTTAGCCGTTATGAGGCAGTTAGGCTTTTAGGTGGATTGGGTATTGAGCTTGTTGACTAAGTCTATTATAAGTCCAAAGCGTAAGCTTTAAGAGTATCTATATCAACTAACTCAAGCATCTTTTCATGGGTAGAGTGTAAAAATATCCCTGGAGCTTTGGCATTTGCTAACGCTTCAACAAATCTAGGACCAGATAGACACCAACTTTGTCCAGCTTTCACACCATCAAACTTATACTGAGGAATTGGAGTTGATAGATCGTTTCCTACAGCTTTTGAGTACTCTAAAAACTCTTTGGTTGCATATATACATACTGCATGGATTCCAGGATTGTTTGCATCTGTGTTACAACTACCATCTCGGTAAAATCCAGTAAGAGGTTTTAAGCTACATGGTTCTAGGGGTTCCCCTAGAACATTTAGAGCAGTTTTTGTGTTAGCCACAATGTCCGCCACCACAACATCCGCCACCAGCTGCAGCTTTGCCACGCTCTTCTACTGCGATATTGATTGTATCTCCATTTTCGCTAACTTCAAACTCATGCTTTTGACACCAATCTTGGTTCATCTCTTTAGCCATGTTTAGTGCTTGAATAAGTGCATCATCTTTTGAGTCAAATTTTACATTGTTTGTGAAGTCACTTTTTTTAAAACAACCACACTCTTTTTCTACATTTACTGTGAACATATTTATATCCTTTATTCATAATTAAGCATATATGATAACAGATAAAACTTAATTAGGAGTTATATTATCCTATTTAAAATTATTTGAATAATCTTAGTACATTTTGTATCTATAAAATAATTTAATCTTTTTAACGATATGATAAATTTATATTAACTTTAGGAGAAAATATGAAAAAAGTTATAACATTGTTATTTTTAGCTTCAACTATCCATGCGGCTGGAGTTTTTAGTATTGGGCATAAAAACTTTGGATTTAGTGTAGGACAAAGTAGCGGGTATGGAAACAATTATACAGTTGTAGGTATCAACGCAAACTATTTTGTAAGTGACAACCTCTCTTTAGGTGCAGGTTATACAGGTTGGTTTGGAAGTGATCCTAAGATAAATGAGATAAGCATACCTGTTACATATTATGTTCCAGTAGAGAGTGCTTATAAGCCTTATGTTGGTGTGATTTATCGTCATACTTTTATAGATAAACCATATGAAGACCATGATGTGTATGGTGGTCGTGTTGGAGTAGCTCTTGTAACTGGAGAAAATACTTTTATGAGTATCGGTTGGGTTCAAGAGTATTATGACAATGGGCGTGATGGTAGTGATTCTAGAGGATATCCAGAGATAAATGCTGGATTTACATTTTAAAATAGGAGAAAATTATGTCAGTACAAGAGAGATTTTCAGAAGAAGAGTTATTTTTATTAGCAAGTACTCCAAATTTAGTTGGAACTATGATGGTTTTTGCAGAAGGTAGTGGGCTTGGAACTATAAAAGAGATGTATGCAAATTCAAAATCATTTATAAATGGAGCAAAAAAGTTCCCAAACAATGAAATCATAACAACGATTTTACCAGATATAACAGACATGGATGATGTAAAAGAGAAAACAAAGTCTTTAAAAGAAAAATCAATAGAAGCTTTCAAAGAACAAAACATAAAATCTCAAGAAGAGATGAAATCATATGCTCTTAGTCAGTTGGAAAATGTTGTGAGTTTACTTGGAGAAAAAGCTACTCCACAAGAGTCTAGCGAGTATAAAGAGTGGATTTTATCAATACTAGAAAACATAGCAAATGCAGCTAAAGAAGGTGGTTTTTTAGGTTTTGGTGGAGAGAGAATTAGTGAAGGTGAGAAAGAGACTTTTGCAGAAGTTGCAAATATCTTAGGAGTAGATGCAAAATTAGGGTAGTTTTCTACCCTAATAAAAGCTATTGGTTCATATGAAAATCATTAGCTGATACGACTAAAGTTATATACATAAGAGCTCCTATAAAGGCTATGTTTAGCATCACAGCGAGCCAAATTCCCCACTTGTTAACGCCACCAAGTTCTCTTAGAACATCTATTTGTTGGTGAGGATTGTCTAAGTTATTTTCTACTTCAGTTTTTATCTTTTTATATCTTTTATAGACAAAGTATGGAAGTATGCCACCTGAAGCTATCCATGCTATCAGATTTACTAGTGGAAGAGGCATAAGAAGGATAAATACAAAAAAGTACACAACAGCTTCAAGATATAGCTTTCTATATAAAAGATAAAACATACCTCCAGCAAAAGCCCATCCAGACCAGTGCCATCTAAATTGATCGATACCAGAAATATTATATTTTTCAAAAGCTTTTTTATAAAACTCTACAGTTTTTGGTGTATTTATATAAGCTTTTATAGCTTTTTCTTCATTTATCATTTTTTCTCCTAATTGTTAAATAACCTAAGTAAAAAAGATACCACCAAAGATATAACTAGCATAGAACCAATAGGTGCGTAAAAAGAGACATTTTCCCCTTCACTTTTAAAGTCTAAAGGTAAGTTTCCAAACCAGTTTAATAACCCGTACTTGTAGGCTATACCAGCTATTACTAAACCTATTCCCACCGTTATGATAAGATTTCCCATGTTAAGTTCCTTTCATATGATATAAGATGATGATAACTAAAATTATCTTTTCCAACAAAGAGCAGAATGAAGTAATTTTTATTTTTAACTTAGTTCAACTACAGAAAATAGTTAAACAAGCCGATATAGGTTAAACATTAATAAAAGTTATATTAAAATGAAACATTACATGGAGAATAATATGAAACTTTTAAAACTATTTATATTTTTATCATTTATGGTAACTCAATCACTTTTTTCTTTTACTATAGATACTTTTAACCCCAAAGCTTCACTAACAGAGAACTTTAGTACAAATTGTTTACAAATGACTCAAAGCCAACAGATACTAAAAACTTATGTCATGGTTGGACTAAACAGTAATTTTCAAAACCCAAAAGAAACACTTAAAAAAGCTGTAGTTGATTATGATAAAAGAGCTCACCAGATGCATGATTATTTTCATAATTTATTAGGTGATAAAAATGTAAAAGCAAGAGCTTCTTTTGATGAGGCGTTAAAACTTTGGGAAAGTAGCAAAACCATGTTAGAAACAGTTCCAAATGAAAAAAATGCACTAAAACTTAGAGAAAATTTACAAACTATGATAACAAAGCTACTAGAAGGAACAAAACCATTAGCGACTCCTGATTTGGAACTTATATCTTTAACTGGTAAATTATGTCGTAAACCTATAGAGATAACTATCGATTATCTTATGAGGATTTGGGGGATACATATAGAAGGGTATGATAAAGATGTAAAAAAGATTATAAAAAACTATCACACAAACCTTGATACTCTTTTAACAAACAAATTAAACAACAAAGAGAGCAAAGCCCTACTTTCAAAGTCTAGAAAACAGTTTATGTTTTTTGAATTTATGTACAATGCAAAATCTAGATTTATACCAAATTTGTTATCTAAAAAAGCAGATGATAATTTTCTTATTATAAGGTCTATAAAAAAGATTTATAAAAAACAAGCAGAGAAAGATATCTAGTTTAGTTTTTCTCTCTTTTTTAAAAACATCCAACTCTGTATAGCTCCACGAAAGACAAAAAACATTACAAAACTTCCCCACAAAGCCCACTCATAATCAAAATCTTTTGTAAGATAAAATATAACAACAAACAAAACAGTAGAAGATAACACCGCATCTCTTAAGGATTTTGAAGCCGTCATACCTACAAACACACCATCCCAGATAAATGCAGTAAAACTAAGTAGAGGCAACAAAGATACTAACCACATATATCTCATAGATTGATTTATGATTTCTGTTTGGTTTGTGTAAAGTTCTAAAAATGCTCTTCCTAGAAAAAAGTAAGTAAGTGAAAACAAAAGTGCAGCTCCTCCACCCCAGTAAAAGTTATAACGAATTGATTTGTTAAAGTTTTCCCACTCTTTGGAGCCATAGTACTTACCAACTAAACTCTCTGTCGCATTTGCAAATCCATCTATGGCAAATGACATCCACACCATAAACTGTAAAAGCAAAACCATAACAGCCAAAGTTTCTTCACTCTTTTTTGCAGCTTGAGAAAATAAAAAAGCTAGTGAAAAAGTTAAAGCCAATGTTCTTATAAATATATCTCTATTTACGATGAAAAAACGAAGTAATTTATCTTTTAAAAGAGTGTTTTTAATACTTATGTTTTTTACTATATCTGTATATTTCAAAAGCATGATAAAACCAAATATCACACCTAAGTATTGACCTATGATAGTACCATATGCTACACCCTCTATATCAAGATGTAGATAGTTTACAAAGTAGTAAGAAAAGGCTATGTTTGTGACATTTATGATGAGTGTCATATAAAGTGGAATTAGAGCATTTTGCATGCCAAAGTACCAACCCATTAAGGCGTATTGCAAAAAAACAGCTGGGGCTGAAAAAATGCGTATATCAAAATACTCTTTAACCATGTGTTGATAATTATCTTCTATATTCATAAGATAAACAGAAGCATTAAAAATTGGATTTTTTATCATTATCAAAAATAGAGATACAACTAAAGCAACAATTAGAGCTCTTGATAGGGTATTTGCCATGTTAGAGTTATCTTTTTTTCCATAAGCTTGAGCAGTTAAACCAGTTGTACCCATGCGAAGAAAGTTAAAACTTCCATAAATAAAAACAAACACCATAGCTCCAACGCCAATAGCAGCAAGATGAGAAGATGAAAGGTGTCCCATCAAAGCAGTGTCAACAGCGGAAACTAAAGGTATAGATATATTTGAGATGATGCTTGGAATTGCAAGTTTTAGTATCTCTCTATTCAAAAGTGTCTTTGTCTATACTTGTTTCAAATACCTTTTGAACTGCACCTTTAAAATATATAAAACCATCTTTCATAGATAGGGTTAACTCTTCTTTACTTGTTGGATAAACTTTTGTAACTTCATCTACATTTTTGTCTTGAAATGCAGCGTAAAAACATGCAGCCATGCCAGTTCCACAAGCTAGAGTCTCATCTTCTACACCTCTCTCATATGTTCTTACATGGATAGTTCTGTTCTCTTCATCTATCTTGGCAAAGTTTACGTTTGCATTGTATCTTTCTCTCATTTGGCGAGCTATATCTTTTGAGTAAATTTTTAAATCATCAACAAATGTTACAAGATGAGGAACTCCAGTATCAAACAGTCTCCATTTAAATCCCTCTTCAACGATGATATTATCTAAAATTTTTGGTTCAGTTAGTTTCACCTCGGACATCTCTCCATCGACATTAGCTTCAATAGCACCAGCAACTGTTAAAAATTTCATATTATTTTTACAAAGAGAGTTTGACACAGCATAATGAGCTGCCGCCCTACTTCCGTTTCCACACATCTCAGCGTCACTTCCATCAGAGTTATAAAACTCCCATTCAAAGTCATATGTAGGATGAGGAACTAACACTATAAGACCATCAGCTCCAACTCCTGTCTGTCTATCACATAGTTTTTTTGCTAATTCATTTCTTGGTTGTTTTAAAAAAGTGTGGAAGATTACAAAATCATTTCCACTTGCGTTGTATTTTGTCACTTGCATGGGGACTCTTTTTCTTTTTTTTGACTATTTTAGCAAAAAATCAGAAAAAGAGGTAGATATATTTATATTTATTGTTGTGCAGCCATCAAGTCTTCTATATCTTCTGGCTCTTGTGAATGTGATTTTATCTTTTTTAATGAATCAATAATCGGTAAAAAACGATGCTCAATTGGGTCAAAATACTCTAACTCTCCATTGTCAAGATGATAATACCAACCTTGTATACATATCTCTGCTTCAGCAACTTTTCTTTTTACAGCTGGATAGGTTAGAAGGTTTTTCATCTGTTCTATGATATTGAACTTTTCTGTAGCTGAGTAGAGAGTTTTAGGATTATCTTTACCTACAAATGCAAGAGCTTGTTCTTTTGCTGATTCTCCAAACTTAAGCCATTTTATGATGTTCATCATCTCTACATCATCTTTTGGTATATCTTGGTGTAAACTTTTACATGCCCCACAGTCAGTATGACCACAAAGAATGATATTATCAACATTTAAAACTGAAACAGCATACTCTATAACCGCAGGAGTTGCAGCTGCATCGGAGTTTTCATTAAAAGGTGGTACAAAGTTTCCTATATTTCTAGCTATAAAAAGGTCACCTGGTTTTGTATAAGTTATAAGGTTTGGAACAACTCTTGAGTCACTACAAGTTATAAAAAGTGTTTTTGGGCTTTGTCCTTTTTCCACAAGTTCTTGAAAAAGACCAGAGTATTTTTCCCCATATTTTTTTTTAAATTGTTTATGACTTTTTATAAGCGTTTCTGTTCCCATTTGTTCCCCTTTTTTTGATAGTTGATATTTTTGTGATGGAATTATAAAGTATTACATATAAGGAGTTCATTAATGAGTTAGTTTTTGTCTGATTTTTTTTACCTCTTTTGTTAGATGCTCTATATCTTTAGTGTTATCTATGACATATTTTGCAAGTAGTTTTTTCTTATTTATATCTATTTGTGAATCAATTCTCTGTTTTGCTTCTTCTTTGGTTAAATTATTTCTGTCCATTAGCCTTTGAAGTTGTTGCTCCTTTGTGCAGTAAACTACAGCTACTTTATCTATATCATAGTTTTTCGTTTCAAAAAAGAGAGGAATATCTAAAAAATATGGCTTATCTTTCTTCTCTAAAACCTTAGCTTGTTTTTCTATCTCCTCTTTTATGAGTGGATGTAAAAGTTCTTCAAGTTTCACTTTTTCTATCTTATTTGAAAATATCAAAGCCCCAAGTTTAGCTCTATCTACTTCTCTCTCTTTTATATACTCTTCACCAAAAGTATCTTTTATCTTATCTACATGGATTTTGAGCATCTGTTTTGTAACTTTATCTGCATCAATTATCTCAAACCCTTGCTCTTTTAACATGTTTGATACCGTACTTTTTCCAGTAGCTATGCTTCCTGTTAGGACAATTGCGTTTTTATAGTTCATCTAACTCTCTTTTTATAAATTCTGGCAATGCAAATGATGCTTGATGTATATCTTTGTTGTAGTATCTTAGTCCATTTATTTTACTGTTTTCGGCTTTTAGAGGATGATGTTTTTTAGAAGCTAGTATAAAACTCCAAACAATCCCAGGATAAACCAACATCTCATAACGATAAGGCATCAAAATAGGGAACATTTTTAATCTTTTTAAAATCCTCTTATGCTCTTTTAGTGCAACAAAATAGCTACTTCCTTGAAGAGATAAAACTCCATCATCTTTTAAAACTCTATAAACATGGTTATAGAACTCTTCACTAAACAAAACCGATGCTTGTTCTTTTTCATCAGTTGAGTCCACTAAAACAATATCATAACTTTTTTCTCTGCAATTTTTTACAAACTCTATGCCATCTTCTATCAAAAGATTTAACCTTGGATTTTCCCAATCTGCTATATCTGGAAAATACTTTTTACAAACCTCAACAACTTCTTTATCTATCTCAACCATGTCAACTTGGATATCTGGATACTTTAAAACTTCTCTGGCTAAACCACCATCTCCACCACCAATGATGAGAACTTTTTTAGGGTTTTTATGAGTTTGTAATGGAACGTGAGAAAGCATCTCATGGTAGATAAATTCATCATATTCACTTAACATGGCTGTATCATCAAGTACTAAAATATTTCCTAATTCTTTACTTTTGTAAACCTCTATCTTTTGATATTTGCTAGTAGTTTCAAAAAGTTTTTTTTCTACATTTAGGCTTTGAGTTATAAAGTTATGTTGCTCTGTAAATTTCATATCTCTATTTTAGCAAAACTATATTTGACAAATCAAGTGTAAATTTGCTACCTATTTTAGGAGTAGAGTTCATACTTAGTTTTAAATTGTACTCTTTACAAATAGAGTTGACTATATCAAGTCCTATGCCAAATCCTCCAACTTGATTTGTTGCTCTTTTGTATCTTTTTAGTATGAGTTTTTGATTTTCTTCAGTTATCCCTATCCCGTTATCTGTAACACTTAGAGTATTGTTTTTTAGTGTTACAGATATCTCTTTGCCATAATAGCTATACTTTATAGCGTTTGATAGTAAGTTATTTATAAGTTTATGGGAGCTGTTTTTATCCATTTTTATATATGTTGATTTTAAGTCTGTATTTATAGTTATACCTTTAGCATCTGCTATCTCTTGGTAAAATGATATTGATTTTATAACCTCTTTTTTTAAATCAAACTTTACTCTTTTTGCTCTGTTTTTTATATCATTAAACGCTATATGTGATAAAGCATTATAAACTTCAGATATTTGTTTGGAGCTACTTGATATATGTTTTAGAAGTTTGTCATCTGCCACTCCTTTTTTCTTAAGACGAGAAACACTCATCAAAAGGGCAGTTACAGGAGTATTTATCTCATGGGCACTATCTTTGATAAACTTATCTATCTGTTGTACTTTTTCATTTATAGGTTTTAAAAGTAGTTTACTTAAAAAATATCCTATAAAAGCGATAAATATACTAGCTATAAACATGGTAAGATAGATAAGGTATTTTAACTGTTCTATCCCTATGGGTACACTAGAATCCTCTGCTAAAATATACTGTATATCTTGTATCGGTTTTTCTAGTTTTTTTACTAGCTGTACTCTACTCTTTTTCATACTCATCTTTTTTTGAAGATCAATATCTTGAAAATGAAGATTTGATACAATTAGTTTTTTATCTTTATCATATAGAGCAACTTGCAAACTATAGTGTTCAGGATTTATAACAAACTTTTTATCATCTAGTTCAGCTTTTAACAGATTCATCTCAACTTTTATGATTGTTGATTGTAAGTCTTGTTTACATGCTTGTTTTTGTGACTCTATCTCTTTGTTGTAGTATAAAAGAGCGATGATAGACATCAGCAACATGGATGAAAAAGTATATATAGTTACAAAACTCCAAAGAGCTTTTTTCTCTTGTTTATTCAAAACTGTATCCAATCCCTCTAATTGTAAGAATTCTTTCAGCTCCTAAAATAATACGAAGATTTTTTATATAAACACGAAGAGTAGAGTTACTTGGTAGGTCGTTATATTCCCATATGTTTTGCATAAGTTCATCATTTGATATCGTTCTATCTCTGTTGTTTATAAAATAATTTAGTATGTCACACTCTTTTTGAGAAAGTTTATGAGATTGACCATCTTTTTCAACTATATGTTTACTATAATCAAACGATATATCTTTATCAATGACTATTTTTTTGTTACTTTCTATGTTGAACTTTCTTTTTATATTTTCTATCCGCTGAGACAGCTCTTCTAGCTCAAATGGCTTTTTGATGTAGTCATCACAACCAGCAATAAAACCATTTTTTAGATGATCTATATCCTGATAAGCAGTTATCAATATCGTAGGCGTGTTTTTATGATACTCTCTAGCTGCTTTTAATACTTCTATCCCTGTTGTAAGAGGAACATTTATGTCAAACACAAAAAGGTCAAAGTTCTCTTCATCTATCTTTTTAAGAGCATCTTCCCCATCAAATGACAGTGTTACTTTATATCCTAACTCTCTTAAGTATTCTGACATCAAATCCGAGAGTATATAATCATCTTCAAGAAGGAGTATTTTCATCTACAATCCTTTTATAGTTTTTAGATATGTATTCACCAACACGAAATGAGTTAGCATAAATTGTCCATGTGTAAGGAACACTTCCCCCAGTTGGCATAAAACTTCCGTCACTTACAAAAAGATTTTTTACTTCATGGGCTTGACAATATTTATTTAAAACGGAAGTTTTTGGGTTGTTTCCAAAACGACAACCTCCAGCTTGTAAGTTTGGTGGAGGATAAGATGATATAGAAGAGCTTACATTTTTTGCACCCATGTTTTTCAAAATCTCTTCACCTCTTTTTGCTAAAATCTCTCCAATTTCTATATCTCTTTTATGTGCACCAATTCGTATATTTGCTACAGGAGTGTTGTATTTGTCTTTATATTTTTCATCTACTGACACAAAACAGTTATCAGTTGGAAGCCAGTCGTTAAAGATTTCAAAGTTTAATGTTTTTGTTTTTGTAAACTTGTTAAACAACCTATCTTGAAGCTCTTTCCCCCAAATGAGTTTATCATCTTTCCATCTAAGTTTTGAAGCCTTTGGCATAGGATTTGCGTGTTCAAATAAAAACTCTATAATCCCACCTTTTTTGTTTTTCATAAAGTACCAATCTTTAACAGTTCTATTTACAAAAAACCCCTCAACCATCAACTCTTTCATATCCATGTTGGACTCATCAAACTCACCACTTCCAGCCCCTCCTCCTGAAAACAGAAGGTTTTTTCCAACTTGATTGTTGTTGTTTGCTAAACCATTTGGAAACTCACTGTTTTTAGAGTTTAAAAGAAGTCTACAACTCTCAACAGCTTGTCCAGCAACTACAAAAATTTTTGCTGATATCTCTTTTGTTATTCCACTTTTTGTTGTATATTTTGCGTGAGTTACTCTTGTGTTTTTAGATATAAGTTTTGTTACATGGGCATTGTTTATGATTTTTAGATTTCCTGTTTTTAAAGAAGGAACCAACAAAGAGGCACGAGAACTACCTTTTGCCCCACTAGAACAGCCATAACTACCACAATAATTAGAATAATAACAACCAGCTCTTCCACCTTTTTCAACTGATAAAATAGCTCTTGGAGTTTTGATAGAAGTAAACTTTAACTCTCTACAGCTTTTATCTATCATTTTGCTTATAGGGTGTTCTTTTGTTGGAGGGTAGGGAAAGTTTTTGGTACTTCTTGGTTCTTGGAATTTATGAGCCATTACTTCTCCACTAACTCCAACTATCCTCTCTACTTTTTCATAATATGGCTCTAAATCTTCATAATTTATCGGCCAATCAACTACATTTGCTCCATCAATTTTTCCATAAGTTGATAGAAGTTTGAAGTCATTTGGTTTTAAACGATGAAAATATCCACTCATAAAGTTTGAAGAACCACCTACTATGTTTCCATTAAAAAAGCTGTTTTCACTCTCATATGTTGGTGTTTTCACCCATGTTTTTTCTTCTAAGTTCTCTATAGTGTGATACTCTTCTTTTAGGTTTGGAGTTACGATATCTCTTCTGCAAAATGCAATCTCATCTTTTGAAAAAGTTTTCTCATCATAAAATGCACCTTTTTCAAGTATAACAACTTTATATCCAGCATGGCTTAGAGTATAAGCAACTCCACCAGCTCCAGCACCACTACCGATGATACATACATCATAACTTTGCATATCTGACCTTTGGACGAGGTATGCCAGCGTTGTGTTTTAGCCATTTCCAGCCTAGTCTGTTTTTGTTTCCACCATAAATTGGGTCACTCACAAGTGCTTCAATTGTATAAAAAAGTAAAAGTGATAGCCAGTTTTCACCAAAAGTAGTTTTTGAAAACTCTTGTAAAGTTTTGTTTTTTTCCTCACTTGTTTGAGTTAAAAAGTTTTTTTCTATCCTTAAAAGCTCTATAGCTCCATCATTTAAAAACCTCAAATCATCTGGGTTAAATGAATGATGAGTAGATGCGTTTTTAAGATATATTGTTGCACCAAACTCAGACGCACTAGGAGCATCTTTTTGTTTTGGAAATAGCACCTCTTGGGTTTGATATATGACATTCCAGCTATCTATGATAAGTTGTTTTGATGATAAAAATGGCACTTGTACGGTACTTGATATCAATGCTGTATATATAAATGTTCTTCTTTTCATAAGTGTATTTTATCGATAATGTGTGTAGAGTTTGTTGACTATACTACACAAACATACAACATAAACTTAGTATAATTTTTTGGTTATTTAAATTTAAGGAGAAAATATGAAAAATATTTTATTTAGTTCGATTGTTGCAGTAGCTCTTATGTTTTTGTCAACAGGTTGTTATGGTGAAAAAACTGAAGCAGTTAAAACACTAAAAAGTGCATCAACTTGTTCACCAAGTTGTGCAACTAGCGGAAAGTGCAAATCTGGAAAATGTGGTGCAGGAAAATGCAAAACTGGTAAAACAGTTAAAAGTGCAAAATGTGGAGCTAGTGGAAAATGTAACACAGGTAAATGTGGAACATCAAAAGCTGTATCAACTCCTAAAAAGTGTGGAGCCAACATGAAGTGTGGTGCAAACATGAAATGTGGTAGTGGAAAATAGAGTTTTAAAACTCTCTTGCAATTTAGCTGTCTTTACAGCTTTATTGTAAGTTTTCACTACAACTATATCTAAAATTGTCATTTAGCTCTATGTTTAAAACAAGAGTTTGAAAACCATAAATCAAAGAATTATCACACATTGTATCTCTCTCTTTATTTTTATTTTCTATATATTTTTTTGCATATTCTGCATTGAAAACTGCTTTATTTGAGTTTATAAAAGGTTTTAGTTTTTCACACTCTTTAAAAAAGTGACACTGCTCATTTAATGAAAAATCAAAATAACTCTCAAGCTCAACAATCTGATCTAAATCATTTTTAAGCCCTATACTCAAATCTCTTTTATGTGCTTCTTTTGCTAAAAATTTGTTATATGAGAGTTGATTATCTGCACTAAGATTAAAACCTGTATTGTTGATATATCCGTTTACATTATCAGGTTCAACTCCATCACAGCCTTTCTCTTTTGCTAAGTCTAATCTTTTTTTCATAATCTCTCTAAGTGAGTTTTCCCTTATATCAAGCCATTTCTCTCCATCCCAATCATCTAAAGGGTTACCAAGAGATGAAACAGTAAAACTTTTAGCATCTTGTCGCCAGTTTTCATAACTTCCTGCTGAAAAATAACAGATAACTTTTTTTCCATTTTTATGTAAATTTTTGATTGTAGAAATATTTGTATCAAATAGGTCTATATCGTAAACATCAACATTATAATTTTGATTTATTTTGCCAGTTAGTTGCCATTGCCATGTTGTGTTTTTATCTGGTGTATACCATGTTGCTTTAGTTTTGTTTTGTTCACCTTCTTTTACATGGTTATTAGTAGTGTTTGAACCCCCGCATGCTAAAAAAGTTGTTGCTAAAAAAATTGTTTGTAGGTATTTTAAAAAATTAAACATTTTGTATTATAGTGAAATTGTAAATTTACTCTCCTTATCTTTGCTCCAAACTTCAAGCTTTCCTCTCATCTCTTTTTCAATTATCATCTTAGCCATGTAGAGCCCTATTCCGTCACTTTCATCTTTTGTACTAAAATATGGTTCAAATATCTTATCAATATATTTTGTATCTATTCCACCTGCATTATCGCTTATTGTGATAGTTGGTTTTTGTATGGTTATAGTTATTTTCGCATCATCTTTTGCATCTTTTGCATTTTTTATGATGATTAGTATGACTTGTTCAAATTCATTTTTATTGCCAAAAAATTTAAAGGGTAAAATTTCGTCTATTTTTACTTTTATGTTTGATATTTTAGCAGCGTTTTCACATGATGTTTTTATATCAAACTCTTCTTTCTCTTTTGATGGATTGTAGAAGTTTCTAAAGTCATCTATCGTTTTTGACATATAAGTTAGTTTCTCATTTGCCTCTTTTATCTTTCTCTCAACTGTTTGAGAGTTGTGACTATTTTTTTTAATATTCATAAATATATATGAAAGATGTGTAAGAGGTTGTCGCCATTGGTGGGCTATGTTTGCTATCATCTCTCCCATGGACGCTAGTCTTGATTGTTGCAAGAGTAAAGTTTGTTGTTTTTGTTGCTCATCTTGGATAAGTTTTACGTTGTAGGTAAGAGCTAGAGATAAGATGATAGACTCTAGTGAAAAAGCGATATGTAAAAATGGAAAATCCCTGATGATATAGTCAGTCAAGTTTGCATAAACTAAAACAGAAGTGATGATAACGATGTTCCAACCCACATAAAAGAGATAAAATGCATGGTTTTTATCTTTAACTAGTCTACTTGATTCTGAAACCATCAGCCAGATAAATATAAAAACAGGAATGAAAGTAGTTACAATATTTTGTTTAAAAATAGTTGTTAAAAACAGGTCAATGATAGCAAAAAATAAAACTCCATTTGTCAGTTTTTCTAGTTTTTCTATCTCTTTTGTGTGTAAAAACTCTTTTATAAAAAGTGTAGAAAATATAAGTATAAACACTTGTGAAAAAGAGTGAAGTTGCATGTTTGCTAAGTGGTAAACCTCATCAAATGGTGCTATAAATAAGCTTTCAAGCGTTAGTAAAAAGATAAAAACCCAAAATTGAGCCAAAGAATAGTACAGATGTTGTCTGTTTTTTGTATAGAAATAAACTGAAAAATTATAGACAATTACCGAGATAATGATTCCCAAAGTTAGAGCAGAAATAATGATAGAAGATAGAGGATAATAGGTCAAAACCTCTGGTTTTACAAAAAGTAAGTTTTTATAATTTGCTAAAAATATGAAAAATATCACACTAATTGCTATGATCTTATATCTGTAAGCTTTATCCATGAAACAACTCTATCTTATATCCTAGTTTTGAGTGGTTTTGTATCGTATCTTTTGAAATCTTTTGGCGAAGTTTTCTTACAAGTGCTTTTAGTGCATCTTCACTCATATACTCCCCTTCCCAAACATGGTTTTCTATCTCTTTGTAAGATACTATTCTATTTTTCTGTTCAATCAAAAGAGTTAAAAAAGCAACCTCTTTTATAGTTAACTTTATAAACTCTTTGGATTCTAAAAGAGTCTGATTAAATGTATCAAAATAGTGTTTATCACTAAGTCTTACAACGCTTTTATCATTTGTGCTTAGTTTTTGTATGCATCTTTGAAGTGCTTCATTTAGTACATCTTCATCTATTGGTTTTATGATGTATTTTACAAGGTTTAACTCTACAGCTTTTAGTAGGTACTCTTGTTCTGCAAATGCGGTTGTTATGATGATAGGCGTTGTTTGGTCTATCTTTCTTATCTCTTGGCACAGCTCTAAACCATTTAGCTTTGGCATTTGTATGTCTGTTATGATTATCGCTGGAGTATGAAGTTTAAATATATCTAATGCCTCTTTACCATCAGCTGCTTCATAAATTTTTGAAAACCTATCTTCTAAAAACTCTACAGCATTTTGCCGTATCTCTTTATCGTCCTCAACATATAAGAGTGATAGATTTAATTTTTCAGATATTTTTTTCATTAATTACACTTTTAGGACACTTTTTTATGTTAAGATACCAATATAAAACTTAAAAATAAAAACTAAGGACAAAAAGTTGAATAAATTTAAATTAATTCTGTTTTCTTCTGTTATTGCCTCATTGTTTAGTGGATGCATAGACAGAGTTGAATACGACGGATGCCATGAGTTAAAATATATCTCATTTGACAAGCTAAGAAAAAACTATCCTGCCATAAAAGCACCACGAGAGATAGATAAAGCTGGAAAAATTTATGTTTATAAAAACATTATTTTTGTAAATGAAAAAAACAAAGGTATCCATGTTGTAGATAACACCGTGAAAGAGACTCCTATTAGAAAAAAGTTTATAGAGATTCCTGGGAACATCGATATAGCTGTTAAGGGTGGTTATCTTTATGCAGATAGTTATACTGACTTAGTAATTTTAGATGTTAGAGATATAGAAAATATAAAAGTAGTAAATAGAAAAGAGAAAGTTTTTCCATACGATATGTTTCAATCTCTCACAAAAGAAGAGCAAAAAAAATATATCTGTAATGTTGAGCCAGAAAAAGGTGTTGTAGTGGGGATAGAAAAATGAAAAAATATATATTAGCGATGACATTATCCATGTTTATGGTTGGTTGTGGAGCTGGTTCGACTAGTTCATCATCTTCAGATGGTTCTGGCGGTATGTCAGGAGGTTCACAAAGTGGAAAAGGTGGTTCTATGGCTAGATTTGCGATAAGTGGAGACTATCTTTATACACTAAACAAAAGAGAGATAACTGCGTTTGATATAACTCAACCTTCAAAACCTCTTCCTTATACTAAAGATGCTGTCTCTTGGGATGTGGAAACACTTTTTTCTTATGGGGATTATCTATTTGTTGGTGCTGAGGGTGGAGTTTATGTTTATAATAAACCAACACCGAGTACAGGAATAGAGTTAAAAGCAACTTATAGCCATGTAAGAAGTTGTGACCCAGTTGTGATAGAAGATGGTTTTGCTTATGTAACGCTAAACAATGGCTCTTCTTGTCGAATTAAAGGCGGAAGAAATGCACTTGAAGTTTTAGATGTTCAAGACCCTCTAAGTCCTAAAATATCAAAAAATAGTGCTGGAGTAGAAAATAGTAAAAACATGATAGACCCAAAAGGTTTAGGTGTTGATGGAAATATACTATTTGTGTGTGATGGTGCTGGAGGGTTAAAAGTTTTTGATATAAATAAAACTGAAAACAATGAGACAAATATAACAACAGTTGATTTAAAATTTAACAGAAACAGTACTATCGATGAAGTTGATTGTTATGATGTTATAACAAACAATAAAAACTTGATAGTTAGTAATGGAAAAGATGTGAGACAGTATGATTATTCTGCTCTTCCGATGGTTGAACTTGGGCGTATAAAATGATAAAAAAAGCTTTAATTTTATCTTTGCTTAGTGGCGTTTTGACAGCAGATTCAATTGGTGAAAATAAGTTGGGGCTTGGTGTATCTTTTGGTTTGATGGGATTAGAAGGCTCGTACTTTATACCTGAACAAAATAGTGAAGTTATGGTTTCAATTATGTCATTTTCTGATGATCCATATGATTCAAATTATGACTCAAACAAAGATGAAAATGAGCTACATATATCTTTACATTATCGTAAGTTTTTCAAGCCTCAAATTGGTGGTTTTTATTATGGTGGGTTTGTAAGATATACGAACTTAGAAGGCAAGTTAAAAGGTGAACATAGTCGTGCAACACAAGATAAAGTAGGTCTTGGAGCAGAGGTTGGTTATACTTCATTTGGTTTGTTTAACAACTCTTCGATTTATTGGAATGTAGGATTTGGTTTAGGACCATATCTAAGTAAAGAGAGTGAACTTTTTGAGAGAGATGATATGTTAGGTGATGTTTCTACGGCAATGTATTTGGATATTATTAGAGTTGGATATCTATTTTAAGGAGAAAAGATGAGAACATATTTTGTTACTGCGGTTGCAGGATTTATGATATTTGGTTGTGGGGCTAGAGTTGTTAGTTTAGATGTTAAATCTGAAGTAAAAGTTGCGAACAATACTCTATCTTTAGAGAGTTGTACTTTAATAAAAGGATAAAAGATGATAAAAAATTTAAAAATATATTCACTAGCTTTACTGTTAGCAGGGATTTTTATAGGTTGTGGAAGTAGTGGTGATACAGATTCATCAACTAGTACTACTACAAAAAATGTTTCACAAGATTTAAGTAACTTCAGTGATACAGATTCATCAACTAGTACTACTACAAAAAATGTTTCACAAGATTTAAGTAACTTCAGTGATGCAGAAAAATTAGCTTATGCTATAGCTAATCAAAATAAAGCACTTAGCAAAGGCAAACAAAAGAAAAAAAGATCAAGAGTTCTGCAATCTTGTCAAAATGGTGGAACTATGAACATGGATGTAAATGTAAGTGATTATTCACATCCAGTAACTACTGTAACTTACGATAATTGTTTAGAAGATGGTGATATAACAAATGGTTCTTTGAAGTTTGAAGGTGATGAGAACAATGGTCAAATAACTTATCTTACAAACTTTACTTATAGTGGAGAAGATGAAGTTAGTGTAAAACCCGGATCTGTTAAATTTATCGATGAGGGAAATTGGAAAAAGATGATTATCAATGTCGAGATAACTGTAAATGGAGTTACAAGAGCTGGTCATAATCTTATATATAAAGGTAAAGAGTTATCTGATGGAAGCAGTATAGAGTTTCCAGTTTCAGGAAAAGAGAAGATAGGTGATAGTTCATTTTTTACAGTTGATACATCATACGATGCTAGCAAAACCCCATTTAAATCTAACGCAAATGATGAGCTTTTAAGTGGTCTTTTTAAGTACAAAGATGACAAAAGCCACATGGTTGAGTTAAAAGTGACTGCTAAAGAGGAGATCAGTGTAAAAGTTGATGAAAATGGAGATGGTTCATTTTCAGCTGACGAAAAAAGTAAAATACTTTTAAGTAAATAGTAAATTTGATATACTTTTTGAAATTTTTAATTCAAAAGGTATATCTATATGTTAAAAACTTCATTATGGCTAATTATATTTTTTGCTGTTCTTACTTGGTCAGTTATAAACCCTAAAGATTTACACACTTGGTTTTTAGAAGTAGCCCCTGCACTTATTGGGTTTGGTGTTTTAGCTTATACTTATAAATCTTTTCATCTTACTACTCTTGTTTATATTCTCATCCTTTTTCATTGTGTTGTTTTGATGGTTGGAGGACACTATACTTATGCTGAAGTTCCACTCTTTGATACTATCGCTGAATTTTTTAACTCTTCACGAAACAACTATGATAAAGTTGGTCATTTTACTCAAGGTTTTGTTCCTGTGATGGTAGCTCGTGAGATAGTGATTCGTAAAAATGTATTTAATTCACGTGGTTGGATGAACTTTTTTATAGTCTGTTTTGTTTTAGCTTTTTCAGCTTTTTATGAGCTTATAGAGTGGGCTGTTGCAGAGATGAGTGGAGAAGGAGCAGAGGCATTTTTAGGAACACAAGGCTATGTTTGGGATACTCAATCTGACATGGCTTGGGCTTTGTTTGGATCTATCGTAGCGTTAGTTTTACTCTCAAGATACCATGATAGGGAATTAGAAAAATTATAATATAAAATTATTAGATATGAAAATAAATTTTACTTTCATTGTGTTTAGATAGCATTTGCTAAATATTTTAAAACATAAAGGATAAATGATGATAAAAACACTAATTTTAACTCTTGTAATTTTTGGTATGATTTTTATATCTACTGGTTGCGGTGGCGGAGGTGGCGATAACAATGCTACTATAAGAAGTAATGATAAACCTGCTTTAACTCCACAATCAAATGTAGATAACACTACCCCTGCAGTTAACTTACCTAAAGAGTTTCCAGTAGGAGAGTTTGGTGAGATAAAACTAACTGCTGATTATGTTATACCTAAAGAGGCACTTTTCTTGGATATAAGAAATCCATGGGAAAGAGATAGAGGTTATGCAAAAGGCTCAATTGGTGGTGCTGTTTATGAGTTTAGAGTAGCAGGAGATGAGAGTCAAGATGAATTAAATGTAGATTTTATTGATGAAGTTTTAGCTCTTAGTGAGGTAAACAATGACAGAAGTAGATATATCATTCTTATCTGTAGCAGCTCATCAAGAACAAAACAAGCCTCACAATGGCTTTCAACTTCTCAAGATGAAACATGGGAAGGTCATAAAGGTGGAGGATTTACTAGAGTTTATCACATCTTAGGTGGTTTTCACGGTGGTAAAGGTGAAGATGGCTGGGAAAAAATGGGACTTGAAGTAGTTAACGGCTCTAATTAATTAACATACAAGAGGGATCAAAACCTCTTGTATAATACCTTTGCATGGATATTTTCAATCTCTCTATCTCTGTTTGTAAACATATCAAAAATCATAATTTTTACACTTACATTTTTATCACTATACTCATAATTTAACTTTGAATAATCTTTTATTTCAGCTGCTACTTCGTATCTAGATTGTTGTAGATTTGGAGTGGTTAATATCTCTTTATAAAACTCTTTTAGAGGGATTGTTGCTATTGTTATGTTCCTCTCTTTTATCGTCACCTTCTCATCATCTAACTCAAAGAAAGTTTCTGTTTTTTTGATATGACTAAAATCTAGCCTTCTTGGTTTAAGATTTTCATTCATATAGTTTTTAAAATAATTTACATTTACTATCCAGTCATAATCTGTTATATCTATAGAATTTACTTGGTTTCTATATACTGCAAATGGATTTTTCCCATCTCTTTGGTCTTCTAACTCCCATTTGTTTATAAAGCTAAACCCAAGTTCTTTTGTTGCATATGATGGAAAATTATAATAATTTATATCTTTTTTACTCTCATTTTTGTCTTCAAATTTGGAAACAATTTTTGGGATGATAGGCTTAAGACTCTCTATTCCATGTTTTTTGTGCAAGTAGCTTATCATATCTGAAATCTCATATCTTGTTTGTACATCACTCATTTGAGATAGTGGCTTAGAGTCATTTATCATAGTTTGAAGTCTATTTTGTTGGCTTGATTTTCCTATAGCATAAGAGCTAAAAGGCCCTACTTGACTGACAAATATCAAGACGCTTAGAGTGATAAATAACCATTTATACCTTGCATTTTTAACTATCAAAAAGTATAACGAAGCACAAAACAACCAAACACCCAATAAAGCAACCATGTAACGATGTTCAGTCCAGTTATAGTTATCAATCCTCATACTTATAGCTATACCAAGCATAATAGTTTGTAAAAATAGAGCAAGTGATATAAATCTTCTATATTTTTTCGTTTTTTCACTCCATAAAGGAGTCCAAAATAGATAAGTTAAAATCGCTACAAAAGAGAAAGCTATGATTATCCATGCGAGTATCCCTTTTGGAAAGTTCCCAGATATTAAGATTTTAAAGGTGTAGCTATATAGTATGAAAAAGTAAACTATAACAAGTGGGGTTAATATATATTTTGTAAATATCTCTTCAATTTTTGTGTAACTGTGTATCTTTAAAGAGTGAGGATTTTTAGGAATTTGTGATAGAAAGTAGTTTACTCCAAAAAGTCCGATAACTAAGAAGATTAATTGAGCGTATCTTTTACTATCTATATCTAGAGAAAAGAGTTTATCAACCGCATATAGAGCACCACTAAGCCCAGCATAGAGAATTATACTAAAAAGCATAGATGTGATAAACCCAAATATGATACTTTGTGTCCATTCCCAAAACTCTTCATTTGTTGGATTACTTTTCCAGTAACTTGCCCAAAAAGTTACCATAAAAAACATCACCAATAAGAAAAAATGCCTTTCAAAAACCATCTCAATAGGTTCTTTCATATCTGGAAGAGTAAAATAATATCCAACGATAGAAGCAATTCCAACTAAACAAAGAGGATTTTTATCTCCAAAAAGTCTAAGTGCAGTAAACATAAACAGACCCAAACTAGAAGCAAATGCTATCTTTATAAGCGTAGAAAAGTGTTCATATCTAGGGCCATCTTGTTCAATGAGAAAAATGATGATAAACATGGTTATCAAAGCTGAAATAACAGACAGAGGAAATCGTTTGAAAGTATAAATAGCTTGTGAAGTTATCTGTTGTAGTGAAGGTATTTTAAAATTCATACCTCATTATAGCTCATTTGCACTTTTTATAATATCTAGCGAATACTTTTCTCTAAGTTTTTGAACACTAGCAGTAATCTTTTTATGTTTGTTGTCTTCTTCAAAATCTATCAAAGATAAGCTCTTGTTCTTTTGGTAACTAAAGTTGGAAACACTCATCGATAATTTTGTTATATGCCCTCTAAAATCATCAATTTCATAAAACATCTCTTCAAAAGTATCTTTGCATAACTTTTCATTAAAAACTCTATCTACAGTTTTTCTCATCTTTACTCTAGCCCCATAGTCGTACTTTACCCCGATGTAGTAAGTTGTAGGATTTACATTTTGTTTAACTACTAAAAAGACTATATGTCGAGCTAGAATGGAGATTCTTCTTTTCACCTCATCTCTTGATTTTATTGGATCAAATGTTCTGCTTATGCCTATGGATTTTCTATCATTTGCTTTTGAAATCCCCTCATAATCATCCCCAACTATGCGATGATAAAGTTGTTTTCCAGATTTTCCCCATTTGTAAAATAACATCTTGTTTTGACTAGCATCTCCGAGTGTAAATATAAAATGTTTTTTGAGTCTATTTTCATAACCCCTGCCAATCCCTGGAAATTTATTTATGGGGATATCTTCTATAAAGTTTGAAATTTCACCTTTTTTAACCATGTAAACTCCATCAGGCTTGGCATGGTTGGTGGCTAGTTTTGCTATCCATTTTCCACTTGAAATGCCTATGGATATAGGAAGTTTAAACTCTTCAAATATGCTTTTTTTCAAATAATATGCAAACTCTAACACATCATCTTCTTCAATCCACCCCCTTACATTTCCAAAAAATTCATCAATACTAAATTGTTCAATTTCAGGAATTTCTCTTTTTAAAAACAGATGAAGTCTATGTGAAAGGTCGTGATATAAAAGATACTTTGGAGGTATGACCACAAGATGAGGACAACGACCAAGTGCTTCGTTTACGCTCATTCCAGTTTTCACGCCATATGCTCTTGCTTCGTAACTTGCTGTTGTTATGATACCCCTGATTTTCTCTTTGCCTTCAATGTTGTCAATGAAGAAAGTTTTGAAATCAATATTTTTGTCATTATAAAATATAGGATTGACAAACGCTCCAGAATTTGTGTTATAAAGTTTTATTCCAACTTGTTTTTTTTCAAATATTTTTAGATTACTTCGACCACCAACCGCAATGGGGATACCTTCTAACCTACTATCCACAGTTCTATGAGCTGAGGCAAAAAATGAGTCTAAATCAAGGTGTAGTATCATAGGGAGGATTATATAGATTATAAAACCCCAAAGCTAAAAATGTTTCAAATTGAAATATTTTTTTAAAATAAAATTTTAATTTTCTCTCTTTTTATAATAAAATGCTAAAACAAAAAGCAAGATACCAACAACCATAAACAGAACAATCCTATATATAGAATCAGCCCCAGCCAAATCAAAAAAGAAAGCTTTCACAATAGCTAATAAAATAAGCCCTATGGCTAGCTGTTTCCCGCTCTCCATATCTTTTTTAAGAGATATAACAAACATGGATATTCCAAAAACTATCCAGAGTAAAGTTGTTGCTATATGTTGAGCTTGTGGAGCATAAAGTTTTGTCCAGTTTATAAGCTCTATGTTTAAAAACATAAAAAGCATGATAGAAGCTCCAGCTATCAAAAGCTTAGGTGTCCCATACTCATCTACAATCTTTTTAAGTTTATCTTCCCATTTAAAACTATAAGCATAAAGAAACGAACCTATAACGATAAACGCTATGACAAATTGTTTTGCATCTAACTCACCTGTACGATACACTTCAACCATGTCGTGCATAAACTTAGCAAATGCCAATCCAAATCCTATCATCCCAAAGTATAAATGGTTTTTATTGTTACTTTTTTGTGAGATAAACAGAAGTATCGAAGCTTCAACAGCCCATACGGCACTTAAAGCCCGTCCATCTAGTAATATCGCAGGAGTTAAAACTAAAAGACCTATAGCTTTTGCTGTTATAAGTGAATAGAGGTTGTTTGTAAATTTTCCCTCTTTTTTTAATTTAAATGCATAGAAAAATAGATAAAGTGCTGTTAATGTTGTTATGATAGAAAAGTATTTGAACTCATAACCATAATCTAAAAATAGTTTTGCAGATGCCAATAGATAAACAACGATATTTGCACCAAATAAAACAGTTAACTCTGTATCTAGTTTTATATCTTTTTTTCGTATCTCTCTGATAAATGGAACGATAGAATATATAACAAAGATTACAGAATATATAACAAGTAAAAATGTAAATTTTTCATCAGCAAACCTAGCGGAACTAAGCTCTATAATAGCAGTTAAAGCAAAAGCTAGTATATTTAACAAGCTCCAGCGTTTTGAAAAAGAGATATAAAATACTCCAAGATTTAGTATAAGGATGTATATCATTAATCCTTCAACATTTTCATATCCACTATTTATAAGAAATGGTGTTGCAAATCCTCCAATCAATCCAAAAACAGCAGTTGGTAAAGAGTCATATCTAAGTGATATAAACCCAGCAAGAGCAGTTATAGCCAACATGGATACAAAAGCAGTAGTAAAACTCAAAAATGCAAATCCATCAAGTGCAAATCCAGCATAAACACTAAGATAGAGTATAGCTATAGCCCCTCCAAAAAGAACTTCGCTAAATAGTTTGTCAGAGTTTTCTCGTATCTTTATAGCTCCAGCTATCATCCCAAAAGCTATACCAATTCCTATAAATATCCTGCCCCAAATCGGTATCCAATCTTTGTCTATAGAGTATTTTAAAAAGAATCCAACACCTAAAACAAATGCGATGATACTTATGTTTAAAAGTAAATTTCCAACTAAAAAGTCTTCCATGGATTTACTTCCAAAGTTGTTTTGTACTTTTTTAGAAAAATCTTTATTTTCAGGTTTATCAACTCTTTTAGTTAAATCTATCCTCTGAATAGTATTGTTGTTTGTCTTGATAGGTTTTGTAATGTTTAAAGGTTTTTGTTGGATGCCTTTTTCTATTTCTACATCTATATCTTTTTTTGGAAGGTTGTTTCCAAAGTGTATATCGTTTAGTGAGTATTGTAAGTTTTCTATTTTTTTACTCATAAAAATCAATCTATCATTCATCTCACTTAGCTTCATATAAGCCAATACCACTACAACTATAAGAGCTATTTCAATCATGATTAGGATTCCTTTAGTATAATATCGACTAATTTGGGAAGGAATAAAGTATGAAATTTACCTTTTTAGGAACAAGTGCAGGAAAACCAACAAGAGAGAGAAACCTTACAGCTATATCTTTTGAGTTAGTTGGAGATAATAAATGGTATCTTTTTGACTGTGGAGAAGCTACTCAGTTTCAACTTATGAAGTCTAAACTATCAGTTGGAAAACTAGATAGTATCTTTATAACGCATCTTCACGGTGACCACTTTTACGGACTTCCCGGGTTATTGGCTTCTAAAAAGATGGATGAAGCACTAAAGCCATTAACTGTTTATGGCCCAAAAGGAATCAAAAAGTTTTTGGATTGTACCTTTGAAATTTCTGAAAGAGATGTTGGTTATGAGTTAACTATAATTGAGTATGAAAATTTTCAAGAGTTTGAGTTTGATAAGTTTAAAGTGAAAGTTATACCAGTTGTGCATTCGGTTGATAGTGTGGCATTTTTGATAGAAGAAAATGATATAACAGATAAATTAGATGAGCATAAACTAAGAGCAATAGGGCTGAATCCTTCTCCTTTGTATGGAGAGTTAAAAAAAGGAAAAACTATCATATATAAAGACAAAGAGATAAATCCAAAAGAGTTTATGCTCTCTCCTACAAAGGGTCGTAAATTTATCATATCAGGAGATAACAGCCAACCAGAAGTCATGGATAACTATCTAAAAAATCTTGATTTACTTATCCATGAGTGTACCTATACGCAAGAGGTGTTTGATAACTTAAAGAAAAAGATTTTACACACAACTGCAAGGGATTTAGGTGCTTCGTGTAACGAGTATGGAGTTAAAAACCTTATAGCCACACACCTAAGTCCTAGATATCACAATGATGGAAAATATCCTGTAACTTTGATAGAAGATGAGATAAAACAAAACTATAAAGATATATTTTTTATAGCAAATGATTTTGATGTGTTTTATCTAGATAAAGAGAGGGAGTTGAGCTATGTCTAAAAAACTTCAAACTTATATGCAAAAACATATAAACATGGGTGAGCGAGAGTTAGAATTGTTAAATACAAAGTTTAAATACTCTACATTTAAAAAAGGTGAAATCATCTCAAAAGTAGGTGATATCCATGATAGAGTTTACTTTGTAAATAGTGGCTTAGCTAGATCATATCTGATAAATGCAGAAGGAAAAGATTTTACTTGGAGTATATACTTTAATGATGAAAATTCCGATGTTATCAACCTTTTTATCGTAGATTATGATAGTTATATTACAAAAAAACCTTCATCTTTGGAGATAGAAGCACTTGAAGATATTGAAGCTCTTTATCTAACTTATGAGGATATGGATTTTTTACACGCACAATCTCCAAAAATACTTCTTTTTTCTAAAATTATGGCAGAGTTAGCATATGCATATCTTCATCATCGAGTACTTGACTCTCAAACTAAAAGTGCAAAAGAGCGTTTTGAAAAATTTATGAAAACTACACCTCATCTTTTAGAAAAAGTACCACAATATCATATAGCTTCATATTTAGGGATAACTTCTATTCATTTTAGTAGGCTTAAAAAAGAGTTATAAACATTTGTTAATGACAAATCCTTTCAAATCTATTATAATTTCGCTAAAATACAAACTATTTTTATTTTAGAGGGATTATATATGCATAAAAGATTAGAGAATATGTTTGGGCGATTTGGCTCATTTATAGGGAATCATCCATGGTTAGTGATAGTTTTTTCACTTCTTGTGATAGCCTTTCCTATCTCACAAATACCAAAAATAACTATGGATACATCAAATGAAGGCTTTATGCACGAAGATGATCCGATGCTTTTAAACTATAACAAGTTTAGAGATCAGTTTGGTCGGGATGAGAGAATTTTTATAGCTATTGAGAGTGATAAGATATTTACTATTCCTTTTTTAAAAAAATTAAAATCAATGCACGATGAATTAGAAAACAACCTTCCTTACCTTGATGAAGTAACATCACTTGTAAATGTTAGAAATACAAGAGGAGATGGCGATCAGCTTATCGTTGAGGATTTGTTAGAAAACTTTCCAAAAAATGATGCAGATGTTGTAAAGATAAAAGATATCGCAATGAGTAGTGATTTTTATAAAAACTTATTGCTCTCTGAAGATGGAAAACTTACGGGTGTTATGATAGAGACTCAAGCATTTGTTAGTGAAGATACTAAAAATGTAGATGAGATGTTCAATGAGTTTGATGAGCAACCAGCCCAAGTTGAAACAAAAGAGAAAACACTTCTTTCAGATGCTCAAAATGCGGAAATTATTAAAAAAGTTAGAGAGATTGCTATAAAGTATGAAGCAGATGATTTTAAGATTCATTATGCAGGTTCTCCAATAGTTATGGATGTTTTAAAAAGTATGATGCAAACTGATATGCAGAAGTTTACAAGAGTTACTATCCTTATCATCTTGGTCTTTTTATTTGTTATATTTAGAAGAGTTTCTGCTACTTTTTATCCATTGTTGATAATTTTGTTGTCACTTCTTACAACTGTTGGTGCTATGGCATTTACTGGGACTGCGTTTAAACTTCCTACACAGATAGTTCCATCTTTATTGATTGCTGTAAGTGTTGGTGCTACAGTGCATATACTCTCCGTGTTTTTTGATAGGTTTAACACAACTAAAGATAAAAAAGAAGCTCTTAGTTATACACTTGGACACTCTGGACTTGCTATCGCTATGACTGGAATCACTACTGCTATCGGTGTTGGTTCTTTTTCTGGTAGTGAGGTTGCTCCTGTTTCTGATATGGGTATATTTGCCTCTTTAGGTGTACTTATATCGCTATTTTTAACATTGACTTTACTTCCTGCACTTTTGGCTGTTACCAAACTAAAACCAAAAGAGGTAGCAAAAAAAGGATGGTTAGATCATCTTATGAAAAAGTTTGCATATGTGCCAACTCATTTTCCAAAGCTTATAGCAACAGTTAGTTTACTTTTAGTTTTTATTTCTTTATATCTAGCTTCAAATCTAAAACTTTCTCATTATCCTCTAGAGTGGTTTCCAAAAGATGAACCTAGCTACTTAGCAACTCACTTTATAGATGATAAGTTAAAAGGTTCACTAACCATGGAAGTTGTAATTGATACTAAAAAAGAGAATGGTTGGCAAGATCCTGTGAGACTTGAAAAGCTTGATAAATTAACTAAAGAGCTAGAGGGTTATGATGATGGTAAATCATACATAGGTAAAATTATATCACTAAACACTATCGTAAAAGAGAGCAATCGAGCGTTGCATGAAAATCAACAGAGCGAATACAAAATACCAACAGATCAAGCTCTTGTATCTCAAGAGTTGTTGCTTTTTGAAAACAGTGGAAGTGATGACTTGGAAGATATCGTAGATAGTCAATTTTCTAAAGTAAGAGTTACACACAAGATGCCGTGGGTTGATAGTATGCTTGTGCAAGATATGTTAAAACATGTGAAGACAAGATATGAAGAGACATTTCCTGAAGATGAGATAACCATGACAGGTATGATTCCTATCTTAGTTCATACATTTGTCCAATCCATACACTCATCGGTAAAGAGTTATATCATAGCTTTCTCTCTTATTGCAATTAGTATGATGTTTATCATGGGAGATATCAGACTTGGTCTTCTTAGTATGATTCCAAATCTTACTCCTATCATCTTAGGGCTTTCTATCATGCATATTTACAATATACCATTAGATATGTTTACGCTACTTATTGGTTCAGTTGCTATAGGACTTGCAGTTGATGATACTATACATTTTTTACACAATTTTAGGAGATACTATTCTCAAAGCCATGATGCGACATTAGCGGTTGAACAGACATTTTATACAACTGGTAAAGCGATGGTGATTACAACGATAGTACTTTCTCTTGGTTTTTATGCTTATTTGGCAGGAACGATGGAGAGTGTGCAAAACTTTGGGTTCTTGACAGGTAGTGTAATTATATTTGCACTTCTTGCCGATTTATTATTAGCTCCAGCACTTATGGTGATTGTAGCAAAAAAAGGATGGATAAAATGATTAAAAAATTAATATTAACAGGTATGAGTTTAGCTCTTCTTTCAACTATGGTTTATGCAGATGCCCCAGCAAAAGAGATAGCTCAAAAAGTTCACGATAGAGATGATGGAAGTTCTATGATTCAAGATATGACTATGACTCTTATCGATAAAAATGGAAATAAAAGAGTAAGAAGCATCAAAACATTTGGAAAAGACAAGGGTGAAGATGATCAGAGAATTATGTTTTTTAAAACACCAGCAGATGTAAAAGATACTTCATTTTTAACATATGATTATGAAGATAGTAGTAAAGATGATGATCAATGGTTGTATTTACCAGCGTTGAAAAAAGTAAAAAGAATTCCTACAAGTGATAAATCTTCAAGCTTCATGGGTAGTGATTTTTCATACTATGATATGACTGATCGTAATGTAGATGATTTTACTTATAAAATTATGAAACATGTAAAGGTAAGAGGAAAAGATACTACTATGATAGAGTCTATTCCAAAGACACAAGATGTTGTTGATGAGTCTGGATATACTAAAACTATAGGTCTTGTAAGAGAAGATATAAATATGATAGTTCGTTCTATCGGATTTTTGAAAAATGGTAAAAAGAAGTATTTAGATATAACAAAAATGCACGAACAAGATGGTATTTGGGTGATTGATGAGATGGTTATGACTACTAAAAAGGGTAAAAATACAGTACATAAAACTATACTAAACTTTGACAATATACAAGTAAACCCTGCCATAGAAGATAATATCTTTACAACAAGAAGATTAGAAAAAGGACTTTAATGAAAAAGGTTGTTTTATCTCTATTTTTAGCAGCATCACTTTTTGCGGATAGTGCTGATGAGTTACTAGAAGGCTTTGATGATGCTCCTTCTGCTGAAAAGAGCCAAGAAGCTTCAGGTGATGATTTGCTTGATGGATTTGATGATACATCGTCAGCTTCAACAGATAGCTCTTCAGATGGATTATTAGAAGGTTTTGATGATGTCCCTGTTAAAGATAAAACAACTAGTAGTAAAAATCTATTACAAAATTTAGGTATTGAGGGTAAATTTACTCAAGCTATCTCTTTAAGTTATAACAATGAGGAACCATTTGATGGTTTATCATCTATGAAAAGTTCTCTATTTTTAGAGTATAACACTGATTTGTATAAATCTTTTAAACTTAAAGTAAATGGAAAAGCTTTTTATGACGCTGTTTACATGTTGAGAAAAGAAGAGAAATTTAGCGACGATGTGTTAGATGCACTTGAGAGTGAAGTAGAGATATATGATGCATACATTCAAGGCTCTATCAATGATAGACTTGATGTAAAAGTTGGACGTCAGGTAGTTGTTTGGGGAAGAAGCGATAGCATCCGTATAACTGATATATTAAATCCTCTTGATAACCGTCGTCCTGCTATGGTTGATATAGAGGATTTAAGACTTCCCGAAGCTATGGTTAAGTTTGATTATTATAAAGATGCTTGGAGAATTACTCCTATAGCAATTTTAGAGCAAAGATTTAACAAAAACCCACCATTTGGCGGAGAGTTTTATCCCAGTCCTAAAAAAGTTCCAACACAAGATGAACCCGATGATATAACTTATGCTTTAAATGTTGGTGGAGAGTTTTCAGGCTTTGATGTAGATTTTTATTTAGCAAATATTTATGCTCAAGATGAGTTAGGTTTACCTCTCTTAAAAAGAGACAATAAGATAAACATGGCTGGTGTTGCTCTAAATTATATCAAAGGTAGTTGGCTTTTAAAAGCGGAACTTGCTTATAAAAGTGATTTTATGTTTTTACAAACGGCTAATCAAAAATTTGATCGTATAGACACTCTTTTGGGATTAGAATATAATGGCATAGCAGATACAAAATTTAGCTACGATATAGCAAATAAACACGTTACAGATGAGAGCCCAGCGTTCGATCAAGATAGTTACCAACACGCTTTTAGAGCAACAAGCGACTTTTTAAATGCAACACTTCACGCCAACTATCTAGTTATGCTTTTTGGTGACAAGATGGATGAAGGTGGATTTCAGCGTGCATGGTTAAAGTATGATTTAGCAGATGGTGTAAATGCCAATATTGGTTTAGTTGATTACATGGGTGGCTCAAAAATGTTTGATGCTATAAAAGATAATGATATGTTTTTTATGGATGTTTCATATAGTTTCTAACACACCCATATAAGAGGGTTTAAATATCCTCTTATATCTTTTCTAGTACTCATTCATACTTCCCACAACTTGCCCTATAACATCAACAGAATCTAACTCTACAATTTCCGTAGAGTAGTTTGAGTTTTCAGATATTAGCTCTACTGAACCATCTATCTTGAGCCTTAATCTTTTTACAAATAATCCAACTGGAGTTGAAACAACAAAAATCCCACCTTTTTGTATATCTTTATATGTGCGATTTATAAAAACTATATCACCATCTCTAAAAGTTGGTTCCATAGAATCTCCAAGAACATTTATACAGTCAATATTTTTAACTTCACTTTTCCCACCTAGTTTTCTAACCATGTGTTCATCTAAAACCAACTCTTCATGGTTATCATCATAGTTTAGTGCACCACCACCAGCTGAAGCGTAGATATCTGAGAAGTATCTAACATTTGCATACTTTTCAGTTTCACACTCTAAGCTTTTTGTAATTTGATCGTAAAACAACCAATTTATAGATATCTTTCTTTTTGCACAAAAGTCTAAAATTTCTTGATAAGGGATTTTCCCTCTATTTTTCATGGTTGTGAAAGTTGGCTGATTTATACCAAGAGCCAAAGCTACATCTTTATCAAAAACTTTTCTATCTCCAAGCTCTTGTGATATAATATCTTTTATCTTAGGTAAGATTTTAGTCAAATCGAACATGTTTTCTCCTTTATGTTTCAAATTGAAATATAATTATAACTATTTTAATCTTTTATATTTCATATTGAATATATTTAATCAAATATTTTAACTTTCTTTAAAACTAAAGTGTTATATATTTCGTTTTGAAATATTTATAGCAAAAGGAGATAGTCATGAATAAGAGAAAATATAAAAAAATGGACAAATTTGTAAATGAGATGAACCAATCAGTAAACATAGTGGGTGATATGAGTATATATCTATTTAATAGATTTAGAAACTTTGTTGGATATCTTTTTGTGACTATAACTACTGTTGCTATTGCTTTTATTGTTGCAGAGTTTGTTAGAGGATTTGAGTTTGAACCTATCATGGGTATGGATGTTTATTATCTTGCTCTTTTATCTTCTTTGATAGTTGGTTTATATGTTGCTTTTTATGGAGAAGAGGCAAAAATAGCAACTATAAAAGGAGCTATTTTTTCTTCAGGAAGCAACAGAATGTGGCAAGCTGGAGCTGCCTCTTTTATAATCTTAGTTCTTATCATAGTAAATGCAAAAGGAGTTCAAAAGATAGCTGATTTTTCTCTTCGTTACATGGATGGGGAGTTAAAAAATAGTGTGGTTTTTAAACTAAAAGAACAGAAGATGCAAAACCATGCTTCTCTTGCAAAGATATCTATTGATTTTTCAGGACAACAGATAATAGTTGATAATTTAAACAAAACTAGAGATAGATATCAACAACAAAGAGATAACGCTTCAGATGAACAAGCAAAAGTTTGGGATTGGAAAATAAGCACAATTGATAAAAAGATAGAAATTGCTCAAGATAAGTTATACTCGCAAATAGAAAGAACAAATAGAGAAAAACAACAGCAGATAAATCAAGCTGACCATGCAACTGATGATCTTATATCTCACTACAAAACAGAGTCAAATAGAAATAGAATAAGCATAGACACTTATAAAAATATAGGTCTAATTGTAGCAATAGGAGGAGAGATAATAGATGGGCTTTTAGCCTTTTTACTTTTTATGATAGTAAAGTCAAATCCAAATGTAAACGGCACTCCTAAAGTGCAAGAAAATACAAGAAAAATGATGAGATTAAAAAGTTATGAAAATGAGTCACATTCAAAGAGTATTTCAAAAAACACTGTAGAAAAAAACAATATCCCTTTTGAATTAACTCAAAAGGAGTCACTTCGCACAAAGGTAGATGAAAATATTTTAGATGAGAAACTCTACCTAAAGATTAAAAAGGCTGCAAATGTTATCTCAAGAGAGAAAAATGAGTTTATAAAAGTAGGAATGAACAGATACTTAAAGCATCCATCACAAAGAGAACTTATAAAAGCTTTTTCAGAATATGGAGTAACTATAACAGCTTTCCATGTTAGTGAGTATTTTAAAAAAATGGAAGATGAGATAATGTTTGTAAATCAAAAAATAGGTTTTGTTTACACTCAAATAGTTAAGAAAATAGCTGCGTAAAAAAATGTTTCAAAATGAAATATTTTTTTAATAAAATAAGATATTTATATATAATTGAACCCTCTGAACAATAAAATAACAAGGAAAATAAAATGAATACAAATGTTATAAACTACCAACCGCAAAATAGTAAAAAAGAGTTAAATGTATATTATCACAAAGATACATTTTGGATGACTTTAGAGAGTATGAGCCACCTTTTCAATAGTGATGCACTAAAAGTTTACAAAGCATTCAAAGAAGTAGTGGAAGATGAAGCTTTTGATATACTAGAGTCAAATGAACAGTTAGAGGTTATGAGTGAGAGAGGAAAATCAACTCTTGGAAATTTTTACAATCTCGATGTAATCATGGCTATAGGTTATAGATTAAATCCAAAAGAAGCTAGCGAATTTCGTTTATGGAGCCTTTTTGTAGTTAAAAACTATATAATAGAGCAAGCAAAAATGGAGTACGGAGTAGTTGGAAGTTTGAAAAAAAGTTTTTCACGATTACTTAGTGCCTAAACAAAAAGAGGATAACCATGTTAGTTCACATATGTTGTGCAGTTGATAGTCACTATTTTTTACAAAAATTACAAGAACTCTATCCTGCTGAAAAACTAACTGGTTTCTTTTATGACCCAAATATTCATCCATATAGTGAGTACCAGCTCCGTCTCTTAGATGTGGTTCGCTCATGTAAGATGCTTGGAATTGACCTTATCGAGGGTGAGTATGATTATGAAGGTTGGCTTGAAGCTGTTCGTGGTTTTGAAGATGAGCCTGAAAAAGGTGCAAGGTGTGATTTGTGTTTTGATAATCGTCTTGAAACTACAGCGTCCCAAGCTTCAAAGCTTGGCATAAAAAGCATAACTACTACACTTCTAACAAGTCCCAAAAAATCAATAGAACAACTAAAATCAGTTGGAGAGGCAATCGAAAAAGAGTATGGAGTCTCTTTTGTGGCACCTGATTTTAGAAAAGATGGTGGAACGCATGAGCAGTTTGCACTTGCAAAAGAAGATATGCTTTATCATCAAGATTATTGTGGCTGTATATATGCACTTACAAAACAGAGAGATCAACAAAAAAGACTTGCAGATGAACTTTTTTCACCAATTTCAAAACAGATACAACCAGAATCCATAGAAGAGCGAATAGAGCTTTATAAAAAGAGAATAGATTTAGAAGATATTGATAAAAAGTATAAAATCCTTAGAGATAAGTTTTTAAATTATAGGCTTTTAAGAGCATATGTTTCTCAAAACAAAGAGATAATCCCCTCTTATATCCTTCCTTACTCAAGTTTAAAAAGAAAATTTACAAAATTTAAAATCAAAGAAAAAATCAAAGATGTTTATTTTGCTAATCGTGAAAGTATTAGAATTATTTCACTTGATAGTTTTAATAAATTATTAGAAAAAGATTATAAAAGTATTCAAGATATTATAGATAATCCACCTCTTTTTGAAGAAGAGTTATCCCTTAGAAATAAAATAATCAATAATTTATATTCACTTTCACCTGTTATAGTACTTAAAGATATTGACGCAAATGCTAACTTTCAACTCTTTATAGATGCCCAAACTTACGATGATACAAGAGAAACTTTAGTAACTTTTAGCTAAGATATCACATTAATTTAAATGGAGTTTATTATATGCTAGATGTTATGGAAATTCAAGAAATTATTCCCCATAGATTTCCTTTTTTACTTTTAGATAGAGTAGATGAGATAAAAAGTGGAGAGTCTATAAGTGCATACAAAAATGTTACTATAAGCGAACATGTATTTCAAGGTCATTTCCCTGGACATCCTATCTATCCAGGTGTTATGATTGTTGAGGGATTAGCTCAAGCTGGTGGAGTTTTAGCTTTTAAAAGTATGAGTGAAGATGATCAAGAAGAGACTGCAAATAAAGTTGTATATTTTATGAGTATTGACAAATGCAAGTTTAGAGCTCCAGTTGTTCCTGGTGATAAGCTAGAGTATAAAGTATCTGTTATTAAACATAGAGGTAATATCTGGGTACTTAAAGGTGAAGCTTATGTTGATGGAAAACTAACTACAGAAGCTGAACTAAAAGCTATGATTGTGGATAAATAATGGTTCTCATACATCCAACAGCTATAGTAGAAGAAGGGGCTAAACTTGGCATTGATGTTGAGATTGGTCCATATTCTATAGTTAAAAAAGATGTAACACTTGGAGATGGAGTTAAGCTTCATTCCCATGTATTGGTTGACGGAAACACAACTATTGGAGAAAAAACTGAGATATATCCATTTTCTGCTGTTGGAACTGCACCACAAGATTTATCCTATAAGGGTGAAGATGTTAGGTTGATTATAGGTAAGAACAATATCATAAGAGAAAATGTACTTATAAACCCAGGAACCATGAAAGATAATGGAGAGACGATTATCGGAGACAATAATCTTTTTATGGGTTCTACCCATGTAGCACACGATGCGATACTTGGAAATAACATTGTCATGGTTAACCAGTCGATGGTAGCAGGACATGTTGTAGTTGGTGATGGTGTTATCATCGGTGGTTCTACTCCTATTCATCAGTTTGTAAAACTTGGTGAGTATTGTATGATTGGTGGTGCTGGTGCAGTTGCACAAGATATCCCACCATACTGCTTGGCTGAAGGAAATCGTGCAGATGTAAAAAGTCTAAATTTAGTTGGAATAAGAAGAAAGTTTGAAAAGAGTGATGTATCTGCTCTTCTTAGTGCATATAAAACTATATTTAGAACTGGAAAAAATATCAAAGATGTTGCTGAAGAGTTGATAGCTCAAAGTGATAATGAAAAAGTAAAAAAGTTATGTGATTTTATCATAACAACAAAAAGAGGTATACCATATGAGAGGAAATAAATATGTCTAAAAATTGTAGTTTCTGCAAATCAAAAGAGAGTGTCGATAACAGGCTTTTGGCAGGAGAGGGAATCTATATATGTGAGAATTGTGTTATTTCTGCTTATAAGATATTTTTTGGTGATGAAGAGCAAGAAGAGGAAAATATCGATCTTGATATGAGCCTTTTTACTCCAAAAGAGTTGAAAAAGGTTTTAGATGACTTTGTTATAGGTCAAGATGATGCAAAAAAAGTTTTTGCAGTTGGTGTTTATAATCACTATAAAAGAATATTTAAACAACATACGGTTGCTGATGATACAGAGATTCAAAAATCAAATATACTTTTAATTGGTCCTACTGGTAGTGGTAAAACATTGATGGCTCAAACATTAGCTAAGTTTTTAGATGTACCTATCGCTATCACTGATGCTACAAGTTTAACTGAAGCTGGTTATGTTGGTGAAGATGTTGAAAACATACTTACAAGACTTTTACAAGTTGCTGACAATGATGTTGAAAAAGCACAAAGAGGTATAGTTTTTATCGATGAGATAGATAAAATTGCTCGTATGGGAGAAAACAGATCTATAACTCGTGATGTTTCAGGAGAAGGTGTACAACAAGCACTTCTTAAAATCATCGAAGGAAGTCAAGTAAATATCTCACCAAAAGGTGGAAGAAAACACCCAAATCAAGAGTTTTCACAGATTGATACTTCAAACATACTATTTATTTGTGGTGGTGCATTTGATGGTATGAGTGATATCATCAAAAAAAGAGTTGGTGGAAATGTTCTTGGATTTAATCAGGATAAAAAAGGAAAAGATGAAGAAGAAGGTCTTTTAAGTTTAGTTGAGCCTGATGATTTAGTCTCTTATGGACTTATTCCAGAGCTTATAGGTAGGCTTCACTCTGTAACAACATTGAGTCAGATAACAAATGAAGATATGGTTAAAATCCTAACAGAACCTAAAAACTCGATAGTAAGACAATATAAAAAACTTTTTGCGATTGATGATGTTGTATTAAACTTTGAAGAAGAAGCATTGCTTTTGATAGCTGAGTTAGCATTAAAAAGAAAAACAGGGGCTAGAGGACTTAGAACTATTATGGAAGAGATGATGGTCGATATAATGTATGAGCTTCCTGAGCTTGCAGGTTATGAAGTTCTTATAACCGAAGGTGTTATCAAAAAAGAGTCAAAACCAATTTATAAAAAACCAGCAAAAAAGAGTGCATAATGATATTTAGTAAACTGTTTGGTATGTTTTCAAACGATTTAAGTATAGACCTTGGTACAGCAAATACTATTGTTATCGTAAAAGGTAAGGGAATAGTTATAAATGAACCATCAGTTGTTGCCGTACAAACTAGTCCTTCGGGAAAGAAAAAACTTTTGGCAGTAGGTCGTGAAGCTAAACTGATGGTAGGTAAAACCCCAGAAAGTATAGAAGCTGTTCGTCCTTTAAAAGAGGGAGTTATAGCTGATTTTGAAGTTACAGAAAAGATGATAAAGTATTTTATCCAAAAGTCCCATTCTCGTAACTCTTTTATCAGACCTAGAATCATCATATGTATTCCTTATGGACTAACTCAAGTTGAGAGAAAAGCTGTTAAAACATCTGCTATGAATGCAGGTGCTAGAGACGTTATACTTGTAGAAGAGCCAAAAGCAGCGGCTATTGGAGCAGGACTTCCTATCCAAGATCCAAAAGGAAACATGGTTATTGATATCGGTGGTGGAACTACAGAAATTGGTGTCATATCACTTGGTGGTTTAGTTAAAAGCAAGTCTATTCGTGTAGGTGGAGATAAATTTGATCAAGCTATCATAGATTATGTGAAGAAAAAGTTTAACTTGCTTATCGGAGAGAGAACCGCTGAAGATATAAAGATTGAGATAGCAACAGCGATTCCACCTGAAAAAGAGATGAAGATGGCTATAAAAGGTCGTGATCAAGTTACTGGACTTTTGAAAAGTCTTGAAATTTCAAGTAAAGATGTTCGTGAAGCTATCAGTGAAACTTTAGTTGAAATCAGTGATGCAGTTAAACAAGTTTTAGAAGTTGTTCCACCAGATCTTGCTAGTGATATCGTTGATAATGGTATCGTTTTAACTGGTGGTGGATCGCTTATAAGAGGACTTGACAGCTATCTTAGTAAGATTATAAAACTTCCAGTATATATCTCTGAAGAACCACTTTTAGCAGTTGCAAAAGGAACGGGTCGTATGCTTGAAGAGATAGAACTTCTCCAACAGATACAACAATCATCAAACAATGTCTAAGAACAAATTTGTTCTTGGGCTATTGTTTGTAGCTTTACTTTTTCTATCTTTTAATTATTCACAACCTCTTCGTAGCCATGTGCTATCTGCTTCAAATGGCACAAAACTTTTTTTTATAAATCAATTTGATAGAATCAAAGCAAATATTCAAAGACATATACGACAAAAGGAACAGATAAAAGAGTTACAAAAACAGGTAGAAGATCTTCAAAAACCAGCAGAATTATCTTCAGTTTTTGCAAGAAAATTAAACCAATTATTGGATGAATCAAATCTTACAAACTATAATCCCGACTTAAAATTGTCAAGAGTTATTTCATACGAAGAACTTGACAATCCTTTTAGGCTCTGGATTGATTTTCCTTCATTTGATAAAAACAGAAGTTATGGAATTATTTATAAAGGTCATACTGCAGGTGTTATTTATCCAAAATTTGAAAAACCTTTGGCATATCTTCAGTTTGATAAAAGAGTTGTTTTTTCTGTACTTATAGGTGAAAATAAACTACTTGGCGTTATATATGGAAACAAAAAAAATATGCTAATCAAGTATATACCTAGCCATGAAGATGTAAAAATTGGTGATGAAGTTATCACAAGTGGAAGTGATAAACTTTTTTATGAAGGTGTCAAAGTTGGCAAAGTTGTAAAGATAGAGAAAAAAGGTATTTATAAAGTAGCTACAGTTAAGCCTTACGCAGAGAATAAAAAACCAAAATTTTTTTATGTAATAGAGTTAGAAAAAACACCTTTATAAACAACAATTAGATATACTATCACACTACTATTTAAGGATACTCATGCCAAAAAGAGAAGATATTAAAAACATCTTATTGATAGGTTCTGGACCTATTGTTATCGGACAAGCTTGTGAGTTTGATTACTCTGGAACTCAAGCCGCTAAAACACTCAAAGATTTAGGTTATAGAGTTGTGCTTATAAACTCAAACCCTGCTACAATCATGACAGATCCTGAGTTTGCTCATAGAACATATATTGAACCTATAAATGAAGAAGTTATCTCAAGAATAATCAAAAAAGAAAACATTGATGCTATTCTTCCAACAATGGGGGGACAAACAGCACTAAATGTAGCCATGAGCATGTATGAGAAAAACATGCTTGATGGTATTAAGTTTTTAGGTGCACATCCTGATGCTATTCATAAAGGTGAAGATAGACAAGCTTTTAAAGAAGCGATGATAAAAATAGGAATGGATTTACCTAAAAGCCGTTACGCTTATAACATGGATGAAGCATTAGATGCTGCAAATGAGATAGGTTTTCCATTGATAATCAGAGCTTCTTTTACACTAGCAGGTGGTGGAAGTGGTGTTGCTTACAATATCGACGAATACAAACAATTGGCCCAATTAGGACTAGAGGCTAGTCCGATAAGTGAAATTTTAGTTGAAGAGTCACTTTTAGGTTGGAAAGAGTACGAGATGGAGGTTATCAGAGATAATGCTGATAACTGTATCATTGTTTGCTCTATTGAAAACTTTGACCCTATGGGTGTTCATACAGGAGATAGTATAACTATCGCACCAGCTCTTACATTGACTGATAAAGAGTATCAACATATGAGAAACGCTTCATTTGCAATTCTTCGTGAGATAGGTGTTGATACTGGTGGAAGTAATGTACAGTTTTCTATAAATCCAAAAGATGGTCGTATGACTGTAATAGAGATGAATCCAAGAGTTAGTAGAAGTTCAGCACTTGCTTCAAAAGCTACAGGTTACCCTATCGCAAAGGTTGCAACACTTTTAGCTGTTGGTTATACACTTGATGAAATTACAAACGATATAACAGGAACTCCAGCATCATTTGAGCCCGTTATTGATTATATTGTTACTAAAATTCCTCGTTTTACTTTTGAAAAATTCCCAAATGCAAACTCAACTCTTACAACATCCATGAAGAGTGTTGGAGAGATTATGAGTATTGGTAGAACATTTAAAGAGTCTGTACAAAAAGCTTTATGTTCGCTTGAAACTGATTTGATGGGATTTAACAAAATTGATGCAGATTTAGACCTCATAAAAAAAGAGCTTAGACGACCAAACAGCGATAGAATTCTTTATATAGCAGAAGCTTTTAGAAGAGGTATGAGTGTTGAGGATATCTTTGATTGCTGTAAAGTTGATCAGTGGTACTTGTATCAGATTGAAGAGATTGTAGAGTTTGAAAAAGGTGTGAGCCGTGAGCTTTTACAAGATAAAGAGAAACTAAGAGTTGCAAAAACCTTTGGATTTTCAGATATGATGTTAGCTTCTTTGATAGGCTGTAAAGAGGATGATGTTTATAAAGCTAGAAAACAGCTTGGTGTTGAGCTAGAGTACAATGAAGTTGACACATGTGCTGCAGAGTTCAAGGCACTTACGCCATATCTGTACTCAACAACTCCTATAACAGATATAAAAAAAGATGTAGTTAAAGATGATTCTAAAAAAGTTATGATAATTGGTGGTGGTCCAAACAGAATTGGTCAGGGAATCGAGTTTGACTACTGTTGTGTTCACGCATCATTTGCACTAAATGACATGGATGTAAAAACAATTATGTATAACTGTAACCCTGAAACAGTTTCAACAGATTATGACACCAGCGATGTTCTTTACTTTGAACCTATAGATTTTGAGAGAGTTAGAAATGTTATAGAAAAAGAAAACCCAGATGGTGTGATAGTTCACTTTGGTGGACAAACTCCGCTAAAACTTTCTCAACAGTTAACTGATATTGGTGCTAAGATTATCGGAACTACAGCTGAAGTAATCGACATGGCTGAAGATAGAGAGAAGTTTTCTGCTTTTATAAAGTCCATAGGATTAAAACAACCAGAAAATGATACAGCAGTAACAAAAGAAGAAGCTCTAAAAATAGCAAATAAGATAACTTATCCAGTTCTTGTAAGACCTAGTTATGTTTTAGGTGGACGAGCTATGCGTATAGTTTATAACGATGATGAATTAGCACAGTACATGGATGAAGCGGTAAGCGTTAGCAATGATTCTCCAGTTCTTATAGATAAGTTTTTAGATAGAGCTATAGAAGTTGATGTAGATGCGATATGTGATCAAAAAGATGTTTATATTGGCTCTATTATGCAACATATCGAAGAAGCTGGAATCCATAGTGGAGATAGTGCATGTTCGCTTCCCCCTATCTCTCTAAGTGATGAAATTCAAAAAGAGATAGAATCAAAAACAAAAGATATCGCATTGGGTCTTGATATAAAAGGACTTTTAAATATTCAGTATGCTGTTTATAGAGATGAAGTTTATATGATAGAAGTAAATCCAAGAGCTAGTCGTACGGTGCCTTTTGTAAGTAAAGCTACTGGTATTCCACTTGCTAAAGTTGCAACTAGAGTTATGTATCAAGGGGATTTGAGAGAAGCTCTTAAATTTTATGATAAATTTGATGTTGTTTATAGTGAAAATGGCATCTTAAAACCAAAAATCAAAGGACATGTTTCTGTTAAAGAAGCAGTTTTTCCATTTAAGAAATTAGCTGGAGCAGATTTGATTTTAGGACCAGAGATGAAGTCAACTGGTGAAGTCATGGGTATTAGTGATAGTTTTGCTTTATCATTTGCTAAAAGTCAATTTGCTAGTGACAATAGACTTCCAACAGAAGGTTCTGTTTTTATCTCATTAACTGACTTGGATAAAGAGTTTGCTGCAGAGATTGGAAAGCTGTTTAAAGATATGAACTTTTCTATATTAGCAACTGGAGGAACTCATAAAATTCTCCAAGATGCAGGAATTGAGTCAGAAAAAGTTCTTAAAATTAGTGAAGGTAGACCAAACATAGAAGATAAAATTCTTAACAAAAATGTTCAATTAGTTATAAACACAAGTGATTCAAGTGCTACAAAAGATGATGCAAAACAGATAAGACAAAGCGTGATAAGAGTAAATGTCCCATACTTTACAACGATTGCAGCAGCTCGTTCGGCTGCTGAAGCTATAAATGCTATCAAAAATGGTAGTTCTGTTTATGAACCAAAGGCACTTCAAGACTATTTATCATGAATTCAAATCTACTCTATCTAACCCAAACGGATACAACCGTTGGGTTTGTATCAAGTGAACCTAAAAAACTAGCCCATGCAAAACAAAGAGATAAAAATCAACCTTTTTTGATAGCAGTAGATAGTTATAAAAAATTAAAACAGATAAGTTGTGTACCAAAAGTACATAGAAAAAGAGTTAGAAGAACTAAGAAAACTAGTTATCTATATCCAGATAAAAATGCTATCAGAGTTATACAAGAGCCAAATCACCTAAAGTTTTTAAAAGAGTTTGATTTTTTGTACACAACTTCAGCAAATAAAAACCAAGAACCTTTTGATATAGAGTATGCAAAAAAAGAAGCCGAAGTTGTTATAGAAGATTGTAGAGGTTTACATCAGTTTTGTGCATCTGCTATAATTAAGTTAGGAAAAATAAAAGTTAAAAAACTAAGATAAAAGGAGAATTTATGAAAAAAATCACAAAATTAGTCGCACTTATAGGAGCTGTAACACTACTCGTAACTCCACTTTCAGCAAAAAAGATAAAATGGAAATTAGCAGAAACTTGGCCTTCAACTCTAACTCCACTTGCTTCTCCTCCTATGAGAGTTGCAGAGTATGTAAAAGAGATGAGTGATGGAAAGTTCATCATAAAAGTTGAGGGAAAAGAGAAACATAAAGCCCCACTTGGGATACTTGACATGGTTAAAGGTGGTCAGTATCAGATGGGACATAGCTCTTCTTATTATTGGAAAGGAAAAGATATAAATGCAGTTTGGTTTACATCTGTTCCTTTTGGTATGACTCCATCTGAACAATATGCTTGGTTTTATTATGGAAATGGTAAAAAGTTTATGAAAGAGTTTTATGATAAGTTCAAAGTTCTAAGTTATCCTGGAGGAAACACTGGAAACCAGATGGGCGGATGGTTTAGAAAAGAGATAAAAACTGTAGCTGATTTAAAAGGTTTAAAGATGAGAATCCCTGGTCTTGCAGGAGAGGTTTTTGCAAAACTTGGAGTAAATGTAACAAACATACCAGCAGGAGAGCTTTATACTTCACTTGATCGTGGAACTATAGACGCACTAGAGTGGGTTGGACCTGGCATGGATATAAAGATGGGATTTCACAAAGTTGCTCCATACTACTATACAGGTTGGCATGAACCAGCTAGTGAGATGCAGTTTTTAGTAAATAAAAAAGCTTTTAAAAAGTTACCTAAAAAGTATCAAGCTATGTTAGAAACAGCCATGAAAGCTGCCGCATTTGATATGTATATAGAAAATTTTTCTGCTTCTTTAGAGGCTTGGGGTAAGATGAAACAAGAGTTTCCAAATATAAAAGTAAAACATTTTCCACAAGAAGTTGTTGAGGCTATGAAAAAAGCTACTGCTGAAGTTTATGATGGATATGCAGCTAAAAATCCAAAGTTTAAAGAAATCTATGAAGATTATAGATCTTACAAGAAAAAAGCTAGAGCTTGGACAACCATGATGCAAGGTGGTTACTTGGATATAGATAAGTAGAGGGTTAATGTGCTTATAAAGATAGAGAAAATCATGGATAAGATGATCAACTTTGTTGGTTATATAACTGGATTTTTACTTTTAGTTATGATTTTAAATGTCTCATATGATGTTATGATGAGATATGCATTTTCAAACAGTTCTATAGCCATGCAGGAGTTTGAGTGGCATCTTTTTGCTGTCATCATCCTCTTTGGTATGGGTTATGCCCTAAAAGAAAATGCCCATGTTAGAGTTGATTTTCTCTATGATAGCTTTAGCTATAAAACTCAAGCAGTTATAAACATAATAGGAACACTCCTTTTTCTTATCCCTCTTGCTATTTTAATCACTTATGGCTCTTATGAATTTGTCTTAGACGCTTATACCTCTGGGGAGATTAGTGAAGATCCTGGAGGTCTTACACATCGTTGGATTATAAAAGCTATGATTCCTTTTGCGTTTATATTTTTAATTTTTTGTGCGATTAATTACATAATTAGCAATATAAACATATATAGAGGTTCTAAATGATAGGTCTATATATGTTTGTAGCAGCTCTATTATTGCTTATCGTTGGTTATCCAGTTGCTTTTACCTTTGGGGCTGTTTCTATCTTTTTTGGAGCATTAGCGGCTTGGTTTGAGATAATTCCAGATGGAGGGGTATTTGTAGAGTTTTATGATGAATTTTTATCCATGTTCTCTATGATGCCTTTTCGAATCTATTCTATAATGACAAATAAGATACTTATGGCTGTTCCTCTTTTTATCTTCATGGGTATAGTTCTTCAAAAATCTCAACTAGCAGAGAGAATGCTCTCTGCTATGGGAACTCTTTTTGGAAAAGTTAGAGGAGGATTAGCTGTATCGACAGTACTTATAGGCTCTCTTTTAGCCGCTTCTACTGGAGTTGTTGGAGCTTCCGTTGTTGCGATGGGTGTTATCTCACTTCCTGTTATGCTTGAACATGGATATAGTAAATCTTTGAGTTGTGGAACTATCTGTGCTGCTGGAACATTGGGTCAAATTATCCCTCCTTCTATCGTTCTTATAGTTTTAGCTGATGTTTTTCAACTCCCTGTTGGAGATCTTTTTAAAGCTGCTGTTATGCCAGGGCTTATATTGGTTGGAGTTTATATAGTTTATATATTGGTAGTTTCATTTTTATATAAAGATGTAGCACCTGCTATGAAGATAGACACCACACAAAGTAAATCTACAAATATTAAAAATGCTCTGTTTTCTATAATTCCACCACTATTTCTTATAGTTTTAGTGTTAGGTTCTATCTTTGCTGGTGTCGCAACCCCTACAGAATCTGCTTCGCTTGGTGCATTAGGTTCTATATTGTTATCTCTGATGTATGGAAAGCTTAATTTTACACTACTTAAAGAAGCTTCTTTGGAGAGTGTTAAAACAACTGCTATGGTTTTTGCCATACTTGTTGGAGCTACTGCGTTTTCAATGGTTTTTATATATAGTGGAGCTGATGAGTTGGTAGAAACATTTATGACAACACTTCCTGGGGAGAAGTGGGGATTTTTGATACTCTCTATGCTTATCATAATGTTTTTGGGCTTTTTTATAGACTTTATAGAGATTTCATATATTGTTGTGCCTATACTTCTTCCAATAGCAACAACTATAGGTATAGATCCCCTCTGGTATGCAATACTTATAGCTTTGAATCTTCAAACATCTTTTTTAACCCCTCCATTTGGGTTTAGTCTCTTTTATCTGAAAGGTGTAGCTCCCTCATCTATAAAGACTACTGATATTTATAAAGGTGTTATTCCTTTTATAATATTGCAGATATTAGTTCTTGTCTCTATCGTGTTATTCCCTTCATTTTATGGTTTTGGAAATTAAAAAACTTTAGCAATAATTGCTCTTTTTAACAAAAATTCCACTCTTTTGTTTATAAAGGTAACATAAAACTATAAAATTACTACAAAAAGATAAAAAATATATCCTTAAGTTAAAAAAACTTGTATACTGAATCCATAAAATATTTAAGGAATTTTTATGAATAAATTGTTTATAGCACTATTATTTATCTCAAGTGTAGTAACACTAAATGCGTCAGAAAAAGATTTACAAGTAACAAATCAACAATGGCTTAAAGATTTAAAAGTTTTAGTCTCAATGAGTAGTGAAAAAGTAGATAAATTACAAGGTAAAGATAAAAATCACAATGGCATAAGAGATGATGTTGAAAGCTATGTTTTAAGTAAGTATTCAGATGATCCATTTCAAAGAGATGTCTTTTTTAAAGCTGCAAAAAAGATTCAAAAAATTATATCTCTCCCACTTAAAGAGAATAAAGATGAACATATAAAGCTTGATAGAGAGTTGTTAGATATTTATACATGTAGAGATTATATCTTGTATAGAAATGAAGTTAAAGATATAGAGCAAGAGCTTTTAAACAAAACTCTTTTTAAAGGTAAGGTTTTAAACACAACAGATAGATTAAGAGCCTATATAAACCACAAGAAGATACTTCCAGCTGATTTTGATGATCTTTCTGATGCTAAACTACAAAGTGATAAAAAGAGCTGTTTAAAGCTTTATAACTCATATAATGATGAAGTTAAAGAGAGCACGACCCTTACTATAAAGTAGTTCATTATATACTAAGCAAATGAAAAATATTATTGTATATGGTGACATCCATGGGTGTCTAGATGAATTAAAAAAATTAAGAAAAAAAATAGCTCTATCACCCGATGATATAGAAGTATCTGTCGGGGATTTTTTTAACAAAGGTCCTCACTCTATAGACACTTTACACTACTTACTAGATGAAAATATCAAAATGATTTTAGGGAACAATGAAGTAAAAGTGCTGAAAATGTATAGAAGATATAAAAAAGATGGAAAAAAGTATCTAAAAACTTTAAGAGATTTTGAAAAAAATACAGTTTTAACAGTAACAGAAACGGAAATTTCATATTTAAAAAATTTACCATATTTTTTAAGATTTTATAATTTGACTATCGTACACGGAGGTATACTTCCAAATACAAAACTAAGTGAAAAATTAGATAAAAATACCAAAAAAGATGTAACTTTAGCAAGATATTTAAATAAAGATTTAGAGACTATCCCTTGGAATGATATAGAGGGAAGATATAAGTTTTGGAGTGAAGTTTATGATGGTAGAGAGGGCTTTGTGATATATGGTCATCAACCCTTTGATAAACCAAAAATTGATGAGTTTTCTATAGGTATAGATACAGGTTGTGTATATGATGGAAAATTAACAGCTATAAAAATCCCAATAGACGATGAAGCAAAAAAGGTGTTGATAGATGAGTATGAGCTGATATCAGTAAAAGCTATGAAAAACTACTGGAAGTAATCTCATCTATAGTTATATCTACACTCTCAACAAGAGAGTCTAGGTTATATCCACCTTCTAGTAAAAATGCTATAGGTTTATCTCCTGCAAATTTTAGTATCTTTTTTACAACTTCTCTAATCCCTTCATATGAAATTTGAGAAGTAGATATCATCTCATCATTCATAAGGTCATATCCAGCAGACACTAAAACTATATCAAAGTCAAAATTAGCAGGTAGCTCGTCAAAAAGAGCTAAAAATTCACTATCGGTTATGTCATCTTTATAGGCTAAATTTTTAGTAAACCCTACTCCATCATCTTTTCCTATCTCATCAGTTGATCCTGTAAAGTATGGATAATTGTTTTTTTCATGGGTACTAAAAAAGTATACACTTCTATCATCATAAAATATATCTTGAGTTCCATTGCCATGATGAACATCAAAATCCACTATCAAAACTTTTCCATAACCTTCATCTTGGGCATACCTTGCCATCATTGCGATATTGTTAAATATACAAAAACCCTGACCAGTGATAATCTCTGCATGGTGACCTGGGGGTCTTAGATTTAAAAAAGCTTGTTTTATAACTCCCTCTTTAAAAGCTTTTATCACATTTTTAGTACTTGTAGCCGCTTTTAAAGCCACATCAAAACTATCAGGACTTAGTTGAGTATCTGCACTTACGATGCTTCTTATTCCATCATCATAAGCACTCTCCACCCAATCTATATAACCTCTATCATGGATAATCTCTAACTCATCTTTATCTCCCACTCTTGTAGGTATGGGTATAAATTGATATTTTTCTTGAATCATCTCATCAATAGACTCTGTTCTTTGTCTATTTTCGATATGTTCACCTGTATCGTGAAATGAAAAATCTTGGTCATATAAATATCCAAACATAAGATCCCCTTAGCTTTTTGACATGATAGTTTTTATTTGTTGTTATTAAGATTAAAGTTACTAAAATACGAAGTGTTTAAATAATTTTAATAGGAGTTTAAAATGGTAAAAACTATTTTATCTACAGTAGCAGTTGCTACACTAATCGCTTTTTCAGGATGTTCAGCAATAACTGACAATCCAGTATCAAATGCTGTAAAAGGTGCTACAAGTAGTGTAGTAAATGGAGCAAAAAATGTTGGTGGTGCAGTTGCTAACACGGCTAAAAGTGCTGGTGGAGCTGCATTAAGTACAGGTGGTAAACTTGTTGACGGTGCAAAAGGTGCAGCTTCTGGTGCAGCTGACTTAGCTACTGGAAAAACATCTTTAAAAGATATGGCTAAAGATAAAGCTGTTGAAGCAGCTGATAGTAAAACTAATGGTGCGGCTAGTAAAGTTATGGACGCAGTTAAGTAGTTTTTTTTGAGTGGGTTCTAATCTTTTTAACCCACTCATCTAAAGTTTTTTCAAATCCAATCTCACTAGAGTTATAAAAATTTAAATTCTTCTTTAAGTACTTTTGTTCAACCCATCCACCATAATTGTGAGGATATAGATACCCTTTTGGATTAGGACTTTTTAGGTGCTCTAGAACTTCTAGTTTTTCTTCATTTTCTACAAACTTTTGAACTGCATTTATAGCCATGTATGCGGAGTTTGATTTGGGACTAGATGCAAGATAGATAACACACTGACTAAGTATGATACGACTCTCTGGATATCCTATCTTTGATACAGCTAACATGGTGCTTGTTGCTATATTTAGAGCATTTGGATTTGCATTTCCTATATCTTCTGCTGCTAGTATAGTTAACCTTCTAGCTATAAACTCAGGATTTTCTCCTCCATCTATAAGTCGTGCAAGATAGTACAAAGAAGCGTCTATATCGGTACCTCGAATGCTTTTTATCATGGCACTTGCAAGATTGTAATGTGTATCATCGTTACTCACTCCATCTTTTAACATGGTTGGACGAAGTGATTTTAGATTTTTAAAGCTCACATGGTTATCAACTTTTAATGCATACTCTAAAAGGTTTAGTGTAGCTCTAGAATCCCCACCACTTGAAGCTATAAGATAGGAAAGTGCATCATCATCTATAGAAAATTCTATCTCATTTTGTACTCTTTTTACAAGTGTTTCCAATTCATGTGAAGTAAGTGAATAAAACTCAAACAACATAGAACGAGAACGAATTCCTGCGGTCAAAGAGAAGTAAGGATTTTCAGTAGAAGCTCCTATGATGATAGCTTCATTGTTCTCCATGGGTATCAAAAGGACTTCTTGTTGGGTTTTTGAAAGTCTATGAACCTCATCAACAAATATCAAAGGTTTCATAAGTGAACCTTTGTGAGTTGTGAAAATTTTTCTAAATTGTTCAACTTTTAAGCTTGTAGCATCCATGTAGTAAAAAGGTGCATCAAGCTCTGTTGCTATAATCTTTGCCATCGTAGTTTTACCAGTACCAGGAGGCCCAAAGAAAAAAGAGTGAGGGATGTTTTTACTTTTTAAAAGTTTATAAAATGCGGAGTTTTCAGAGCAAAGATGAGACTGCCCTATAACATCTTCTATTTTTTTTGGTCTAAAAATTTTTGAAAAATCATCCATCTTTATGAGTCTGTTTTATCCCTTGTAAAAATGTATGCAAAGAGTGGTACTCGGTTTTTGTTAAAAACCTAGTCTTACCAAGAGGAATATCCAAGCTAACTCCACCAAACTCTACCCTTTTTAAGTCCATAACTTCAGAGTCATAATAAGCAAAAAATCGTCTTAATTCTCTGTTTTTACCTTCACTTATAGATACTTTTATCTTAGAAAAATTATGATCATCTTTTTGTACTTTATACCAGTTAAAAGGCTTAAAGTCCATAGAGACTATCTCACTTCTCTCATGGGCTCCTTTTGTAGCAAATTCAGCTTTTAAACCATTTTTCATACCCTCTTGCATAGCTTCAGTTACGGGCCCTCTGATCTTTAGATAGTAAACTCTCTCAAGGTTACTTGTCATCAAAGCTGTTGCCACATCAGGAGAATCGGTAAGAAGTATCAAACCCTCACTAGCATAATCCAAACGCCCAACGGGAATATAGTGATGATATCTTTTGGAGAGGTTATCATAGATAGTTTTTCTACCTCTATCATCTTTTTTAGTTACAAGTTCACCTTTTTGCTTGTTATAAACAAAAACGGTAAACTCATTTTTAGGGTGCATAAAACGGTCATGGATATAAACCTTGTCCCCCTTTTGCACCTGTGTAGCCAAGTTTGTTACAACTTTGCCTTTCATCTTTACTTTACCATTTTTGATAAGTTCATCAGCCTCACGACGAGAGTATTTTGCGTTATGTGATATGTATTTGTTTAGTCTTGTTGATTCCATAAGTGGAGTTTATCATGATTTTAAAGTAGTATTACTTATTTTGTCCTTCTTTTTAGTTTTTAGAAGCTCATTTAGTCTATTTGTTGGGGTTATGTCATAATTGTATCTTGTTAGATATCTACTATTTTTAGGTTTTATACCATTTAAAACTATTGCTAGGTTATTTATTCTATTTTGTTTTATTACTCTGTTTATATTGTTTAGGTGGCTTTTTCTTGAAACTCCTTCACGCATAACAAAAAGATTTATATCAACATAATTCATAAGGTTCATATTGTCTGTTACCAAGCCAATTGGTGCACTATCAATCAAAATATAATCGTAGTGATTTCTAAGATATATAAGTAAGTCTTGTAAACTAGACTTTAAAAGAAGTTCGGATGGATTAGGCGTCATCTTCCCAGCTGGAATAATATCAATAGCAGGAAACTTAGTTTTATGGATTATCTCTTCAAAAGTACGTTCTCCCAATAGATAATCACTCATCCCTTGATTGTTGTTTATATCAAAATATCTATGAAGCATAGGTTTTCGTAAATCTAAGTTTATAACGATACATTTAAAATCTGCCATACTCAATATGCTTGCTAGGTTAGAAACAACTGTAGTTTTCCCTTCAGAAGATACAGTTGAAGTAACCATGATGATATTTGATTTACTGTATTTATAATTTGATCTTATGTTATTTCTTAACTCTCTAAAGCTTTCTGTAAAACCATCATCAATATTGTTAGCAATGGCTAAAACTCTTTCATTTGTTTTAAGAAGAGGAATATACCCAAATATTGGTATATCAGTTACCTTTTCAAATGTTTGAAAATTGTGTAGTTTATCTGTTAAAAACTCTTTTAAAAATACTATAAATATAGCTAAAATCAAACCAGTAATCAAAGATACAGCTAATACAAGTTTATCTTTGGGTTGTTTTGTTCCTCTGTTTGTATAAGCTTTGTCAATGATTTTAAAGTCAGATTCTATAGAAGAGCGTGCGATTGTTTTTTCTGATTTTAATCTTAAAAGATACACGTACATCTCTGAATCTACACTATATTGTCTATTATAGTTTGTTAGTTTAGTCTCTTTTTCTGGTAATGTTTTTATCCTCTTTTCTGCTTTTTGTTTTGCATCTTTTAAACCTTTTAGTTTGTTCTGTAGTGTAGTTTTTAAAGATTTTATACTTTTAAGTATCTTGTTTTGAATATTTTTTATCTTTTTTCTAACTTTGATTAGTTCTGGATATGTATCTTTAAAATCTAAACTAAGTTCACTCTCTTTTAGTTTATCAGCTTGAAGAGTTTTAAATAACATGGTTATCTTTTTATCGCCAAGTTCAGAAAGGGATAACTCTATAGTCTCGTAATCCCTACTTTTAACCATAGATGTGTATATGTCAGATATAGTGTTATATCTCAAAGTAGCGTGTGTTAATTCCAAATCTATTTGAGAGATTTTGTTTATCAAAGCTTTTGATTGCTCTTTTGGTTTTGATATATTTTTTGTAATTTTATAGTTTGTTATATCCTCTTCAGATTGATTAAGAGAGTTTTTTATCTTTTGAAGTTGTTTGTCAATTGAGTCTATAGTTTTAGTACTTTTTTTAAGTTTTTCCATGATGTTTTTACTTAAAAATAGTTCTGATAGTTTGTTAACATACGCTTCTGCTCTTTTTGGGATATTGTCTCTAAAAGATATTTTAATTAGATTAGAACTTTTATTTGTTTTGCTTACTGTTAAACTATTTTTGATAATTTTTTCGTATATATCTCTATAATTTCCGTTAAACTTTATGCTACATGGTGATTTAAAATCATTAAGCT